>JAEIFU010003953.1:0-21763 GCA_018904235.1 Lordiphosa stackelbergi | reverse complement strand
AGGTTGTGCTATCGTAATTGACAATGTTATAAACAATCAGAGGGTCCATGCGCGAGTTAAATCATCATAGCTTCAGACTTTGGGGGTGTAAGGAAAAAACCAAGTATGAGGAATTGCTATACTCGGCTGGCCCAACAATATGTACTGAATCCAGTGAAATGTAGGTGTGAATTTATTTGATTCTGTGATTTAACCACCCAATTTATAGTATGAAAAGTGCTTCCTAGACTTAATCCAATTTATTGACATCCCTTGACAAGCTTTTCATTTGGTTCCACCATTTCTGAGAAAGCGAAAATGAGAAAACTAAAAGGCCTTAAAATGTGTTACCGTGCAACAGAACGAAATTATTTAAAACAAAGTATTACCACTTCTGTATCTAGTTGTCACTTTTCACCCGAAAGAAAGTTGCCAAAATACAAGTAACATAAAAATAATGTCTCCAGCCACACGAGTATGTATGAGAAATCATCACCCATCACGGTAGAAAATAAAAACCGAAAATGCCCTTTGATACGAATATCTCATGCCTATTAAAGGCGGCCACACAAAACCAACGAAAAAACCTTTTTAACAAATTTTCGAACTGAACGGAACGGAACCAAGCGGCTTTTTATTTTGAACTGAAAACTAAGTGAGTAAGAAAATAAAACAGCAAAACAGGCAAATGTATAAAAAGAAGAAAACGACTTGAAACACATATTTGCATTAAACATTAACGGCGCGCTCTTCAGGTGGCAACAACAAAAAGTAGCAAGAAATGAGAAAACAAACATTAAAGTGAGCTGGGGTCGAAGCCGGAGTCGGAATAGGGAGGAGGGGGCAGTGAGTAAGTGAGTAATGAGAATTTAGCCAAGTAAACTAAACTCTACGCAAAAGACAAACATACGCATACTCGGGTCATTGGCCATGCCTGAGCAGCACAAGCAGCACCAGCAGCTGGCCGTTAACAGAGCTCTGTTAACGTGCTATAGAGAGCTTGTAGAGTTCTCTTTGTAAATGTAATCATAATTCATTAGAGGCCGCATCAATCGGCCTGAACATGTAGATGGAAATGGAGATGGTGCTGCAGTTGCTGAACACACTGGGAGATCTGGATACACGCTGCAAATGGCTGTCTGCCAACGACAATAATTAAGACTGGAACGAATGTGCCGAAGTCGAAGTTAAGCCAAGAGAAGATCGCCGCCGAGAAAGCGTACAGAAATCACTTTAAAATGAGACAACTTAGGAAGCGGCCACTTTTGAGGCTCCCCAAAGTTGATAAGACTCTGGTAAAGTTGTGTGTCATAAAGATCACAGCCTACTAGCATCGCCAAAATCTAAAGTACAATTAGCAAAGGGTAGCACAGAAAGAAAAAATTAAGTAATTTGCTTTTGAAATCAGTATTTCCGAACTGACACTAACGTGTGTTAAAAGTACTCAAAAGTGTTTACATTGACGCTGCTACAAACCAAGTCCATTATCGAAGCGGCTGAAACCAAACCCGGATAATGTGCAGAAACAGTTGTTAATGAAGTCAATATCGGATGCCACATCTGCAATATCCACCAGAGAACGTGTTCTATGCTGAATTCGGATTTGGCTTTGGAGTTACTAATAGGTGCTTACAGTGTGTCAACAAACATGCAGCAGAAGGCCCTACCTCGTAATATGAATGCTGCGGCCTAACTGAGCAAACTCAAGCTACACGCCCAACCAAGGCTACTCAAGCCGCACATTCGTGTCAATTGGATGAATTTGACCAAATTGAAGGAGGAGAATCTCTTTACTGGGTACACGGTTTTGAAGGATCTTTAAACTAACTTTGGCATTAAATACAACTACTACTTCTTCCATACACTTATCAAATAAATAAACACGATTAATTACTTTTAATTACTCGTCTCCAATACTTTATAAATAGAGTCGCATGTTTCCTGAATTATTCCAGATATTGAGATTCTAAACTGGTATGAGGGGTTTCACATCTGGGAATTGGGACATTTGGCCGAAAAAGTTGGGATGGCGGCCTTGGACAGGTAGCTGTTCACAAGAAGTAAATTTTCAAGTCCGCTTTTGGGACCATCTTCGCGCACACTTTGCGCATGTTCAAATGCTCCGTCACAATGTCATGAACATCTGGGCAATTAAACGAATACTTAGTCGACGGTCTTTGTGCACACGAGTCACATTGTCGGTGTTTGTCGAAGTCGAAGGTTTTCCAGCACGGTCTTCATCGGCGACCTCCTCCCGGCCCTCCAAAAAGGCCTAGTGCCTTCGAAACACACCACTTCTTGCTAAAGCAACATCTGGGTAAGCCTGCTTGATTATATCAAACGTCTCTGTCGCAGATTTACCGACTTTCACTCAGAATTTAATCGCGGAACTCTTACCGGCCTGCACCACTCACAGAAACACTTCGCGCGAAAATTCCTGTCCTGACTTTCCATGTGGTCGGAGACAACTGACCAGCCTCTCGTTCGTTAGCTAGGAGCGCCCTCTCTAAAGTACAGTCGCTGTGGAAGAAAATCAGTCCTATTACTTTCCGGACAAACCCTGTTTGTTTGGAGGTAAAATATGGGAAAAAAGTGCGCCGCAGGCAAACATCTTAGTTTTCACTGTGTACCTTCAGGTGTCATTTCTTAAAGGTTTACAAGAAATTAAATTTAACAAAAACTATGAGTGATATTAACAAGGTTAAATTAAATTTAGAAATTTTTTTGTTTTTTTGCGGTTGTTGTTTAAAATTGAACAAAATTTGAATGAGGGTAATTGTCTAGTATAGGGACCTCACCTCAGAAAATTCTAAAAAAATTCCCTTCGATAGATGGTGAATTATGACGAATTTTCATGAAAAGAAAACGCGGGGGTCTTCCATGGTTTCTTTTTAAACGAATTTTGAAGTTTTCATTTTTTACTTAATAAAACTTACGAATCTGTGAATGTGCTTTGAGAAATATGTCATAGTTGAACTATTTTCCACACCACCCGTTGGAGGTAAAGTTCAAGGCGCGTTTTTTTATGTGGTATCCCCCGAAAGGCCTAGTCCACGTAACAAAAACTTAGTTTTGTTCTTCTCTCCTCCTCTCCTTCATCATAAAATTTTTTTTTTAAGAAAAATAAACAAAAAATCTGTTTTAACTAAATCGCAAGCAGAAAATTTTTGCCAGCGGCGCATTTTTATAAACGCTCACCTCCGAAAAATGAATATCATTGACTATAGTTTTCGATGTTGGATTATAGAGCAGTCAAATTGCCTGGGTGGGGGGCAAAGATGTCCAAATGAATCCTGTCCTTTTTGATTCGGGTAACCGTTTAGTGAAATAATAAACATAAATTCATTGCCCAAATATGCGAGATAATGATCCAAAAAATTTTTCCGCCCAAAGGCAGGCAATGCGAGAGCTTTCAAAATCCCGCCAAAGTCTTTCTATATTTTGGGTGTGCTCACGGGTTGAGGGATCCACAAAGTTTTTTGAGTGGTTAACAGTTTCGTGTTGAAACCCCTCATCATTTAGGCAATTGTACGATTTCCAGCAATCTAAAATTATTGTGGATCCTTCAGCTATATTCTCTTTTTGATAATTTTCAAAAGAGTGTTCTTTCTACGCTCTTCCACCGGAATTATAAAGAATTTTTCGGACTCTAGCTCCAATCCACCAAAAATCCACTGACCTTCCACAACCCGGCTCAATAGGGGGATCATTATCACATTTTTTTTTCGCGTAGAATACACTTGTGGCGCTTTAAATACTCGATGACTTCTCCTTCCGATAAGGATACAAAGTTGGACACAGCAAATTTACATTTCGTGCTCTTCATTTTAATGAGAAACAAAAACAAAAACAGGAAAAAATCCATTAAACTTTAATTAAATGTGACATATTTTTCAAGCGATATGTATATTTTTCATTAAAAAATTAAAACTTCAAAATTCGTTTAAAAGAAACCTGGAGTACAGAAAAAGACCCCGCAAATTTTTGCATGAAAATTCTTCACAGTTCGCGGTCCATCGAAGGGATTTTTTTTTAGGAAATTCTGAGGTGAGGTCCCTATACTAGACAATTTCCTAAATGAGAACGGATTATCTGAAAGTGAAACTGAAAACGAGGTTTTGCTAAGAAATTATGTAATTCTGCTGTAAACTCCGGGATATTTTGGATCGTAAGTACCAAAAAAAAAAAATCGTACAAGTAAAAACTAAAATCTCCAAAAATTTCCAAGTAAAATAAGCGATGATTTGCCAACTTTTTTTTGAAGATTGTTATTGAAGGTTTTTTGACTAAAAAAACTAGCAATTTTCAAAAATATCGAAGGTCGATTAAATTTTTTCATAAAAAATAAACAATTTCGTTAATAAAGTTTTACAGAATGTTTTAGATGACAATAATAGAACGTTAAAGCAAATAAAAAAATATTTTAAAAAAATGTCTGAAGGTATACAGTACCCTTAAATCGTTAGTTTGAGTCTATCCACAATCCGATCGAACAATAAACATTGAATTTGAAAATGGTTATTTAATTTTGGAGGGATGACGTTGAAAATTTTTATTTTTTTTATTATTTTGACATTTGACAAAAACACTATATTTGATCGAATTTTCATAGGAAACAATAAAATTAAACTCATGTACGCTAAATTCACATTTACTAATAACCCAATTGGATATATATTCGGCTTCACAGCCGTGATAGCGCGATTTTTCTCATTTTTGACATTAAATTTGCTTAATTTTGGAAAAAAGTGACTATAGATTACATGTACTGCTATCTAAAATCTTTCTGATGGTACAAAGGGCTATACATGAATGCATAAGAAACCATGAGAAACTATGCTAATGCAGTTCAACTGCAAGTTTTTGCTTCGAATTATAGCAAAACCACATAAATATGATGATGGAAGAAATGTCACGTTCGGATGTCACGTATCGACAGAGATAAAATTTTTTACAAAAAATGTACTCAAAATTTTTAAATCAAATAATATACATTTCCAAAGAACTATTCATTCATAAGATTTTAAGATTATTTGGGCTTAGTTATTGTGCTAGGTTTCGCTAAGCTTTGTCTTTATCTAGCTACTGCGAAAACCACTTCTGTTTTTGTCACGTTCGAATAGCTCTCCAATTTTGTCATTATTTTGGAAACCGAATTTCATTTCTGATATACACTTTAACACTAATTAAAGTGCTTCTGCTAAGATCTGTATTATACAGCAAAAACGAATTAAAAATTCGATTTAATTTGGACTTTTTTCGGTTTCACTTGTACGACGGTCACGGTTCGACAGAATGGAATTGCCCTATATACATATTTTGAACTATTTGAATATAGCAGTCAATGTGCATTTTCGATATTTTAGTGTTAAGGTACTTTGAGACAGTCACATCTGTAAATAAAAGATATGACGCGATTTGAGAGGGAGAAGGCAGCTACTACTGCTATTAAGATGACGAGACCGGACAAACCGAGAAGAACGAGACGATACTGACATATAAATGTAGAAGTGTATCGTAAGGTAAATACACCTTCGAATCCCGTGCAATTAAAAGTCCGCAAAACCAAGAATAACGTCCGATTAAAGTATGAAACCTTAATTATTCTGAATTCTTTAAAAAAAATAACTACGGATGACATAGTGTTTACGATAGATTAAAGGTCGAGATAGCGGACTATTTGCTTTGTCCATTTACGACTATATACCCAAATTTGTATGTAATTTCCTCTACTCAATTTGATCCATATACGGTAATGCGTTACACGATTTTCCTCACCCATACCTTATTGTCTTCGTAAAGTGTGATTCTTAAGTAGAAAAAATAAAAATATTTTTTTATTTTTTTTTTATTTTTTCTAAGCGTTTAAATTTGAATTGTCTTGCATTTTGAGTAAAAATTGAAAATTTTGAAATATTTTGGTATATTGTATCCAAACTACTAAGCCGATTTAAAAAACATTGTTCTACGCAATTACTGGCAGCTGCCTTTCGATTCATATCTGCTTGACTTATCTGACAATTAGGAAGTCGTGATATGGCTAGCAAAAGTACAAAATGTAAGACACCTACCGAGAAAAGTGAAAAATTCATATTTAAAAACGGAGCCATGAAAATTTTTGAAATTGATTCTCGACAAGTAAGACCGTTGCAGTCGAGTAGCCCGACTTCAATATACCCTGTACAATTGACAACGAGAGCGTAAGTTAAAGTCGGCTCTAACCGACTTCGATAAACCCGTTACTCATGAAAAAACATGTTTAACAGTGCTCCTGCTTTCCTTAGGGTGACCATCCGAAAAGTATGCAACATTTTTTTTAGGGTGGGTGGGGTGGTAGCGGGGGGGCTTGGTTCGCATTTTTGCTCATAACTTCTGAACCGTTCATCCGATTTTTATCATTTCTTCGGCAAATCGATTCATTTTGCTAATTACTAACTATCTCTTAAAAGTACAAATCGTCTATCTTCAAAACTGTGGAGATATAACGTTTTTTCCAAATTGCGGGGGCGGGAGGGGGCGTGGCCAAAATTTGAAACAAACTTGATCAGCGTACAGATAAAAGAAGCATTTGTCCCATACATGTCAAACCTCTATCTTTTACCATCTCTGAGATCGACGCGTTCATACAGACAGACGGACGGACAGACGGACAGACGGACATGGCTAAATCAACTCGGCTGTTGATGCTGATCAAGAATATATATACTTTATAGGGTCGGAAATGTTTCCTTCTCCCTGTTACATACATTTGCACAACTTCATGATCCCCTTTTACCCATTTTCAATGGGTACAGGGTATAAAAATTTAGTAGGTTGGTAATATGGAGTTAGATATTTTAGTGGATGTGGTAGTATCGAACCAGCTTGGAACTGGTGGTTCAGTGGTTTAGAGGCATCTCTTAGAAGATATTAAAGCTACGAACTTCAAATTTAGACGGTAGGCTGGTAATAAGGAGTTGGATATTTTACTGGTTCAGGGCCAAATGTTTTGAACCGGTTCAAATGTGTTTCAGAGAGATATATATAAGAAGTTAATTAAGATATAAACAGGAATTCTATTCTTCCGGTTCAAAATAGTTCTCAGTAGCTATTTAAGGTATGAGATTAAAATTTGGTCCGTTGGTTGATAATACATAGTTGGATATTTAACCATCTTAGGACCACAGTTTCGAACCGGTTAAAAATGAGATCAGAGTCATATCACAGAAATTATTTTAAGCTATGAACTGGAAACCTGATGTGTGGGCTAGTACTCTGAAGTTAGTCGAACGAGCCGGCTGAACCAGTTCAAACGGGGCTGAAGTCGGTATCTAAAAATTATTTATTGGTGGTGCCCAAAATGCCAAAAGCCTATCCCAGGGGATAGGAACTCATAATTCTGCTGAGCGTCGGAAGCCGACACACGCATAGAGAGAGAGAATACGTGTGTTCTCTAAATAGTACGCTGCTTGCTCTCTTCATGACGCGTGCCTTCCGTTTGTTCTTTCCCCTCTCACAAGGCGTTTGTTCTTTTGCTTGTTGCTCATGTCATGACGTTTACTTGATAATGTGAGTTTGGGCACCCCTGGTCTAGTAAGTAACACTGTGAGTGTTAGACATTTAAAATTTCTCAAAAACTATTTAGCTATGAACGGGAAATTTCGTGTGTTCAAATGTTAATATCAGTCAGTTGAAACTTGAATATAAAGCGTTATCGAGCTGAACTCGGCATGAAGACAAATCCATACTCCAGTTAATCCACTCTCTCCAAAAAATGCGGAGATATTGTTTGGGATTGATTTTAGGTCTGATATCTCGGACTTTTTCATTTTTTGTGTGGTATGGTCGGAAACAAAATGTCTGAGTTCTCTGTTACTCTACTATAAATGAACCGAACCGTTTGCATTTTCGGTTTCTGGTTCGGTTCGATCATGAATTGACAGTTCTGTACGGTTTGGGTCGGACTTGATCGACTTTCTTACTATTTATACAAATTGTAAATGTGTAAAAGGGGATCATGAAGTTGTGCAAATGTATGTAACATGGAGAAGGAAACCATTCTTGATCAGCATCAACAGCGGAGTCGATTTAGCCATGTCCGCCTATCCGACTGTCTGTATGAACGCGTCTATCTCAGATACTATAAAAGTTAGACAATGCACAAATTTTTGCATGTACATAGGTGTATACCGTACCCAGAACGAGTTTGTTTCAGATTTGCAAAATGAAGGGAGTTCAAAAGGGAGTCCAGCTTGCCCACAAAGTAGTTCGTTTGGCATTTGAAGCAAAGAGCCTACTTTATGGTACACTTGGCCTTTGATTTTTAAGGTTGAGTTAAATTGCTGGCCGCTGTATTGTGCATTATTTCTGTTGCTCTGACCGAAGTCATTTCAAAGCATGAATTAAATCTATGAATGGACTTCAGAAACAGGTTTGAGTCTGGATCCGTGCCAATGAGCAAGCCGTTCATTGTTTCTGGTTGCTTCTCAATTTTGGGTATTTGCACTTTTCGTGATGTACAACACATCCCGGCGGACTCATTTTTGAATTTAAGCGCATGACAATTGGAGCATTCTTTGTGCATAGCACCAAGCAGGACTTTCGGATGAGCGGAATATTCGATATCTGGCTCATACTTGTTGGCGTTGTCGGTCAATTGTTCTGGATGTGTTATTATCTGTCCGGCGCGCTTGTCTCTGCTCCAATTGTTGTTGTTGACTTCGGAAAGCTAGTGCCTCTTGTGATTGAGAAGAACGCAGTTGCGACATTCTGACACGCGTAATTTCATTTGTTGATCTGCTCTTGCAGCCCTAATACTTCGCATGTTCGCTGCTGCATTCGTTCGACAGCCCAAATAGCCACCTCTACGTGTTGCTGGTATTGTTTACTGAAATACACACGATTGATAATAAAACGAATTTTACCCATATTTTAGTAATTCACAAAATTTTCACAATAATCAAACACAGAGTGACACAGATGCGCATCCTGCTGCGTAGTCAATTCTAAAGAATGCTCTGCAGAGGGACAATATACAAAACAAATTTCATTAAAATCGGTCAAGCCGTTTCGGAGGAGTTTGCTAACCCGAGAAGATGCCTTATTAAAGCAGATCTGCCATTTATTCTATAACAAAATGATCATACCTCTTGGGTTGGGTAGTTTAAGAATTTTAGCACGCACTTTGGGTTGCTGCTGCTCTCCGCCTACTTGGCCATGGTATGTGTCACAGCTGTTGGTACCAAAGCACCGTTGTCTTAGCTCAGACTCTCTTTTTTTCTTAGCCTCTCTCTTCTTTCACTGCCCGCTACTCTTTTTTCACTGTCTGCTACTCTATTTTGGGGCGCCGCATTCTGTCGCTCATCATGAATACCTCGTATCTCGTTATGACAGCAGCAGCAGCACGCTTGGCCAGTGGCCAGTTTTCCACATTTCCCTGTTTTCCACACACACACGCACTCTTGTTTCTTTTGGGCTTGTTCTAAATATTTTTGCCAAGTCAAGCCTCAAACTGGCTTTTACTTTTGCATGTGCTTCTGCTGGGTCTTTGAGCTCCATCAGTCAGCTGATCTCAGTGAGGCAGCCAGATAGCGAGTGAGAGGGACAGACTGCCCCCGTAACCTTTCACCAACAGAATTCAAAGTAAGCGAATAATCTTCTGTCGATTTCGTTTGTTTTGTTTGCCTGACTTAACTTGGTTTCTGGTTAATTACATTTTATCATTCAACCCAAAGCCTAATCACAGCCAAGCTGAGATCCACCATCAACCGTTAGCTTTCCAATGGGAAATTGATTGGCCCAACGAGATTTCAACTTTGACAGGTTTTTGTTAGAAAATTACACGAGTTTATAATGAGTAGATGATGGGTTGCATGTTAGAGGCAAAGATTTACTTTTGAAACATTATGGCCGGAAGTGGGTTGGGCGGGGGGCGCTGGTCAGAAGCGAACGAAAAAAGGGAAAGGTACGCGGAATATGGGGCGAAAGAATGTGCCCGTAAAAGCCTTCAATTCAAGTGAGTTAACTCGGAAATCACTTGTTAGCTACTGATTAAGGTTGATCTGGTTGATTTGAAATGGAGCAGCCATAAAATGCAGAAACTGTTGTATTGACGTAATTGAGAGCTTTATGGCAGCAATAATTCGTGAATCATTTTTACTGGGTGACCACGATTCACTTGTGCTTAAAGTTTTGTCAAGCTATTTAAGAAGAATTGCTTAAAGGCCCATTCCGGATTAAGATTAAGCCACTTTGAGAACCACTTTCAAATCGGTTCCAAAAAACTTCCACAAAAACCCAGAGCTTAAGTAAAGAATAAACCACTTTCCTTTGCCTTTTAAAGAGAACTCAATTGAGTTAGTCATTCACCTCCGCCCCGTTTTGCATCACCCGTGGGCTTTATAGCTATTCGTTTGTCCAAAATCCAGACCCAAACCCATCAGCAAACACGCCACAACGTGGCTAATTAGCACCTTGAACGGCGGCAGCTAAATAAGAAGCGACTGAAGCGTTGACTGCGACTGCAACTACGACTGCGGCGTTATCCATCAAGTGCCGGGCTGAGGCTGAGCATGGTCATTTATTAGACTCCTCTGGTGATTGCAACGGGCAGCAGATGACGTTGCTGGCGGTGATTAGCTTGGGATTGGGCTAGAGCGAATCACGAAACAACTCGGGCTGAGTGGCAGGCCGGAGCCCATTTAGGATCTAATTAATTTTTCACCAATTCCAAGATATTGTTGACATTTATCTTAATAATTTTTGGCTTCACCTGTTGACAGCAGCCGCCGCAGCTGGGCTGGATGCGGCAACGCTGGCCATTTTGCATTTAGCCAATTTAAATGGATGTTGTCCAAGGCGGAATGAAGACATGCGACGCGCACATCGATCATCATTTGCGGCACGAAAAAAAGTGAAATGCCTAGAAGAGCGACGACGACCAAGACGACGGAATGGAATGGAGCGGCCCCGCTGGTCATACAATTGCTGGAATTCTGATTTTCTCGCTGCTAGCGGCCGCTGTTGATGATGCTCATGATGGAGACGACGTCGCTGGGTCTTGGACGAGGAGGAAGACGTTGCGCATTAGAATTAAGCTGTAACTTTGCATCAAAATTTAATTTATAGCCTGAGTCTCAACGAGACAGAGACAGCCCAGGTCCCATAACATTAGAAGGAAAACAGCAGAAAAACTGCACGAAAATTAAATAAGCCAAAAGAAAGGGAGACGAAAGCTAAGAGTTTGGGAATTTGTGACCAAAGCTATGTGATACCCAGCAACAATAAGAAGCCAGCCAATTAATCTAATTTGTTTGTTAGGAAAACAGAATGGCCATTTATTCAAATCAATTTCTCATTGCATTGTCAAAGCGATAATGAGGCGAACGCTCAAAATAAGGACTGGTTCGGTTCAGTAGTTCAGTTTCTGAACTGTCAGATCGGTTCATTTTATGGTTTATGGGTTGGCCGAACGGTTCGTTCTGTACTCGAACTAAAGAAATATATTTTTCATTTTAACGTGAAAATTGGGAGAGAAAGAGTCTTTAGCTCGACAGTCGGCCGACTTAGCCTCCATGAGACAACCTCAGGTAACGGAGAGAGGCTAATAGGTTTTGCTGCGGGCAGGATTTGAACATCGTGACATCCATAAGGCTACCTGGAAGTCCATGGACCAACGAACGTTGTGATCGACGAAAGGCATTCATCGAATGTACTAGACGTGCGTGCGATCTGAGGAGCCCATATAGACTCGCATCACTGCCTTGTTGCAGCCTCACGCTCTGGCACACGCCGAAAGCTAAACGTCGAGAAGCTGCAATCACAAGGGACCTCTGAAGCCTATACAGCTAATCTCGCCCAACTGCTCAGGTCAACTTCGCTGTTCCCTTCCCATATATGCGAACAGTGGAATCGTATATCACACTCCATGAGTACCAGTGTTGCCAATTTGGCCTTTTTCCGGACAGATCTATCCTGTTTCTAACTGCTTCAGCCGGAAAAAATGTCAAACATCCACTATCCGGAATTCTGTCCCTTTTTTTAGTATCCTTATCCGGAAATCTGGTCTTTTTAAGACTAAATGGTTTTGAATGTAAAAATTTATTTTATATAATTAAAATTTATTTTTTACAAACTATGTGGCATCTCTTTTATACAAACTTTTATCCATATCGTGTGCAATCGTAAGCATATCGAAGCGTAATTCAGTAAATCAGAGGTAAGCTTTTTAATATTTTATACTATTTTTGCACTACAAATAATTTTGGATTAATTTATTGACGCATTTTCGGTGGATCGTGTTCTACGATCAAAAAAAGGACACAATTCTGCCGATTATAGAATTATTGTAAAAAATCAGCGACAGAAGAAGCAAAATAGTTGCTCAATACGCCAACATCCACCAATTAAAATGGGAAAATGATAAAAAAAACTCTTTAAAGTAAACACCGAAGTAAAAAATATCGGGACTGTGCAGGTAACAACCCTTTTTCGGACCTGGTAGCTTTGGTCGAGGGTATTTAGCCAAGCAAATTTGGTTAAAACCAAAACCAGAAATCGGCTACAAGTGGAAACGTTAAATGCTATTTTGACAGTCAGGTAGTAGTTATATATACATATTTTAGTTTAAATCAGTTGTACATATATTTACATGTACTTTATCTCTAGATTCGGATTGCGTCGGCATAAGCTGTTTCGCCACAATTACAATTTGCCGGATAAATATTTATCATTAACTGGTTCCATGGCGACGTATGAGGACAGAGAATTGGCCGATTTAGAAGTCATTGAAGATGCTTTAAAATTATTGAATAAATAAATAACATAAATATAATTTTTTGTCCTTGTAGAAGATATTGAAGATGCTTCAAAATTATGGAATAAATATAAATAAAACTTTTTGTCCTGTTTTCAGCCTTTTTTTTTGTTTTCATCCTTTTTTCCGGTTTTTTTTCAATCTGTCCTTTTTGGTTTCGAAAAATTTGGCAATCATTGATGAGTACGGCTCCCAAGGAGATACTCGAAGGCGGTCTTGGTACGATGAGGAGTGCCGAGGCGCTACTGCAGAGAAAGACGCTGCCTACAGGAGAACTCTGCAGTCGGGAGCAACGCGGGCTGTTAAGAAGCGATACCGGGAGAAAAAGAGAGAGGATAAATAGACCCACCGGACCATCACGAAGTCTGTTTAGCCATAAAAAGGCTAAAGAATAACAAAGCAGCTGGTGCTGATGAGCTGCCTGCTGAATTGTTTAAGACTGCCGGTGAGGCTTTGCAAAGGTGCAGGCACCAACTCCTCGGCAGAAAATGGTCCGACGATAGCATGCCCGAAGATTGGAGTCTAAGTGTAATTGGCCCACTTCTTAAAAAAGGAGACCCAGCAGTTTGCTCCAACTACCGTGGGATCAAGTCTCCTTCCCTTGCATACAAGGTTCTGTCGTGCATTATTTGTGATTGGACCTTATCAGTGTGGCTTTAGACCTGGTAAATCCATCACAGACCGGATACTCCGATTGTGATGGCCAAAAAAGAAGAAGAGATAGTTAGTAATTAGCATTATGTATCGATTACAGAGTATAAAATAGTTGGGCTTGACCGACTTTCTCACTTGTTTTTCTTGCCTTCGCTCTAGGTTAACTTTTTTCTCCCTGCCTGGCCAGCTGCAGCTGCCTAGCACTAAAAGATCAGAAGTTTTGCCAAGAAAGTGAGAGAGAGTGAAAGAATCAGCAGGAAATTTCTCTCGGTCGCCGAAACGACATACGCAAATCGCTCACCATAGCAAGTGTTTTGCAGATGTAGGAGGCTATCATTGCCTTCAATCAATCTTTCCTTAAGCTTGGTTTGCAAACCGAATGCTAAATTGCTGGCTGGGTTTTCAATGGGTACAGGGTATAAACAGAGAGAAAATCTAGCCTCGACTCGCCCGAAGTTTATATACCCTTGCAGCTCAAATAATTTAAATAAATGAAGGTTTTTTATGATTTTTGTTCAACAATTATTTAATTCTCGTATTGAAAAGTGTTAGCCGAGTGATTCCCAAACTAAGCAATAAATGGCGCCACTACTTTGGTCATTTGGCTGGACAGTTGTTATATGGCAGCGATACGATATATTCATCCGATTTGAAAATAAACTGACCAAAATTGTGTTGAAAGACTCCATTATTGAAAACCAAAACGTGTTTCTCACTAGAACTACTATCCCACCGATCCCACCGGTTCCGACAGACGACAGAAAGACTTCGTGGAAAGTTTGTTCACGATTTTTTTCAAAACTGACGGAGGAGATAGCATAGAAACACACGGACGGACATGGCTTTATTAACTCAGCTCGTCATGGTGATCAAGAATATATATACTTTATGAGGTCGGAGATGCTGCTTTCTATGCGTTACAAATGCAAGGGTATAAAAACAAATTTTCGGTATATTTTACGAACTTTAAACTTTCTAAATTTGGGAAAGTTCGAATATTAAGCTAAAGTCCCACAGGCAAATAATTTGTCCAAATTTTGATGAAAAGACTAAATAAGCCAACTTAGAAAACTTTTCGGTTATTTCTGATTAAATTGCTTGCGTATGGAACCATAGTTTTAGTTTAAAGTTGTGCAAAATCTGTAATCATGGCGAATTATTTGCCTGTGGGACCTTAGCTTAAAGTTGAAACAATTTTAAAATCTTGCTTGGTACATTCACAGTAGAACGCCATCATTCAATTCCTTGGTTTTTTTTTGTGCCACCCTGCATATAAGTGTGTATAGAATCATGGCCTGCATATACCTCCTGCTTCCTATATAAGCACATTCAAAATAAAAGAAGCTGTAAACAAATCACCGGCCCAGTCCAAGACATTAACTCAACAGCACTAACAACCACAAAACATGGAGGAGGCGGAGGCGATGACGGCAGTCATCACATTCACATGTGAAAGTTGTACAAAAACAAGAAAACTTATTTAGAAAATTACAAAAAACAGAAAAAACGGGCGAAACAGCGTTAACTATAAGAAAAAGTGCTTGCATGCTCATCTCAACGGCAGCAGATCAAGCCATGTCGAGGTGGTTATGATGATTATGATTATATGATGACGATCTACACATGACCCATTTGGGCTGGTGCTAGTGCTGCTGCTGCTGCTGCTGCGGCGGCGCCATGCCTTAAGAAAAACAAATCAAATGGAAGATTTCAAATACTTTTCCAATGTGTGAACAAAATCAAACAAATCTGTTCTTCAGCTTTCGTTGTGGCAAAGTTCTCTACTTTATTTGGTCAATATTAACATACCTTCGTTGCTTGGCCAAATTTGAATTTCTTGTTGGCCATTGTCCAGATTTTTCTGTTTGGTTGCCCTAACGAATTTGCATTCTGTACTAGTTTTTTCTGGCATTTCTTTGCATAGAATTTTCTATTTGCTTTGTTAACGAAATATAGTGCAAACTCTGGCACGTCATTGTTTTGGGGGAAGGGGGACCGTTAGTTTGCCAAAAAAAAAAACAACACTAAAAAAAACAAAATAGCAAATATATAAATAACAGCAAAACAAAGGCACAGACAACGGAAGAGCAAACAAAAGACTTAGGCAACGAACGCAACGGATGCTTCTCTCCGATATAATTATCGCCCTCGGTCCATATTGTTCTAACGTGAAAGTAAAAACCGTTAAGAATTAATATCTGGCTGCCAGATATTTGGCCAAAATTTGCGGAAAAAGCAAAATGAAAAAATAAACTTTTTCTTTTACTGGGTCAGCATTTGTGGTTTTGGCTCTTTCGACAACAACAACAACAACCACAACAACAATAATAATAACAGACAAATCGCATTGAAGAACCTTTATTTCGCATTGGCAACGCACATTTGGCATTTATGACCATATAAACAATTCTGGAGATTTATTGCGATTATCAATATGAAAGTGATACGCGACCCAGAGACCCAGACCAGTTAGCTCGGGCGTGGGCAGGCGACTGAATTAGATAGATTTTATTCGAACCAAACCCAAAAAAAAAATGAGAAGACAGAGTGAAAGAAGTCGACAGTAAAGATGCCCTTGTACAAGGTGATCGATGTTGAAGAATTCAGTTGTAGTAAAAAATTAATTCTCACCTTACCCACATTTTACAACATAAAATTCACATAAAATCTAAAGATGGACCTTGTTCGTTTTACTTTATTTCCTGCACGAAGAGCACGATAGCCCTCACTTAAGTGCAATGGCAAGAGGAGTACTTTTCATATACGTTTACTGTCGAAGTATCGATGAATATACACAGAGAAAAAAAGATCCCCGTAGAATGGATATTCAAAATTAAATTTTAAATATCCTTTTTCACATTGTTCAGTTCCTTTGGATGAAGAATAAAGATCAATGAAATATTTTATTTCTGATATATCCTTTTTAAGCAAAAATAAATCGATTTCGAAAATATCCAATGGATCCCAAAAAAGGATACTTAACTATCCAGTCCAAATCCATCAAAACTATCCTTTTTTTCTCAGTGTACGTATATTAAATCTGTGGACAAGTTTTTACACTATTTATATATCCTATCGTTCGAAGTCAGTCGAAATACGGGAAATTTGTGTTAAAATTTATCTACTATTTTGTATAGCTAGGAAACAAAACGCTCTCTTTATACGTTCTATCCACTACTTTCTCTCTACATCTGCTGGTTATTTGGTGTGATTCTGGTAGGTAAAGGACATTTCGGCTCAACAATAATGTTGAACAGCTAAAGCTAAGTACACAGACGCTTGACATTTTGTTTGATAATTTCCAGAGCATTGTAGTGTGACCAGGCAACAGAAAAAGGCAGCTGTTGTTTGTTTAAATTGAAATGGAAAGTTCTTTGTGGAACGCAGAGGATATAGAAAATGCCATGGTTGTTTTCATGGGGGCATTTTGTGTGACGCTATGGAATCCCAAGCACTTCTATCGGCAATTTCGTCATCGTCCTCCAATAGACTGTATACCGTACCCTGATCGAGTTTGTTTCAGATTTGCAAAATTAAAAAAAAAAAAAATACCTAGTTACATTTTATAAAAAACATACAGGCATGTTCTGAATTCAACTACTTTTTGAAAAGTAAATCGAACGTAATTCCGCATCGGTTTCGTTTTTGTGTTCTCAATTCCGAATGAAATTGCTCTCTTTTTACTTTTTGCAAATCACTAGACCAAGCGAAAATGGCACTAGAAACACAAGAGAAACGATCGGAAATGGAACAGTCAAAAATAAGAGAGGCAGCCAAAAACTGGACACATCAATTATAGACTGGAATGCAAATAAAATTTCACTAATCATTTCTAAATTGATCACAAAATTAAGAAAAGTTCACTTTATGTACATCTAGCAACGAAGAGAGTGCGTAATTTGGCAATTACTTTTTATTCCACTGACTAAAAAGCATTGGCTTTTTAAAACTAAAAAATCTCTTTCGTTTTGGTGTTTGGAGAACATGCGCCTGATAATGTATTTAATGTTGTTTCGGCCGATCTTGCATCGGCGCACTGGTGGTCGAGCAAATCGTAGACACTCAACTAAAAAAAAATATATTTATTTAAAGAATAAACCAAGAGCGGTACAATAAAGGGCCCTTGATTCATATTTTAAAATGGTTAAAGAATAAATCCAAGTCAACAATTTTTTTAGTTCAAATTAGTCAGCTCAAAAGAAATTCTAAACAGATCAAACTCCAAACAGATCAAACTTAAAACAGATCAAGCTCCAAACAGATCAAACTCAAATAGATCAAGCTCAAAGATCAAGCCCCATGGTTCTATAGATCGAATCAAGTCAAACATGGAGCCCATCTAAAATTTTTTTACAAAATTCGATGCTATGCTCCGGTCCTTCCTCGAAGATCGTTTTTTCATTGGGCGAATTGAGTTCTCCCTCCTCCCTTGGTATATGCGTAACTCCACCCTTAAAAGAGACTTTGACACTCCCCCAGTTTGCTCTCATCTCAATCGTCAAACCAGCAGATGTAGAGAACTATTGCAGGCCCGCACAAATCTTATGTTAAAATAAAAACGCACACAAGAATAATTAACGATGCGTTGATATATTTTTAAATTATGGTTTAAAAACATTATTTTTGTCACCATATCATCCTTCGATGTAATTGCGGACCTTTTCTGATATGAGGTTTCCGGCTCTCTCTGATGAGGCACTGCTTGCAGGAGTGGCCAAAATTTTGCAGCTAGCTTTGTACAGAAGGGAAAACTGGTCTTTATGGTTTCCCACCATTTTAACGGATCAAAGTCTTCACTTAATCTGCTCATACTGCTCGTATATGCTTTTATTTCCCGATTAGTTATGTCCTCTTCGTGTGAAAAGATCGTACGAAGTCATCAAATGCACCATTTGCAGTTGTGGGATTGATTTTCTTATCAACATTTTTCCAAAGATTTCCCACACTCTGCTTCTTCCACGCTTTGGGCTAGTGCTGAACTCTCCAGAAATAAGCTTCTTTTTATTATCTTCTTAGGTTGATATTAAAGCCTCCATGGAACACGATGAAGACTATTTATGAATTAAGATAAAACTTTAACTTTAGTCTATACTTATTTAAAAAAACCTTTTACCTAATTTAAAACGTTCTAAATATTAAACATATACTTACTGATTGGCCCAGTGCAGTTACATAATTTTGATCCATTTCTTTTCAATAATTTTTGAATTAACAACGAATTGAAGAAAATTAATTTTGTTTAAATTTGCTCAGAAATTCATGACAATTAGGCTCTGAGCTATTTGATCTATTCATTGAACCCTTTGAGCTATTTGAGTTGAGCATGATTGATCTAGTTGCTTTGTTGAGCTGATCTGAGCTGAATCATTTCAAACAGATCAAACAGCTCATGGCTCATGTCATGAGCTATAATTTAATGAATCAATAATAATTGTGAGCTATGAGTAGAAGTTCGTAGATAGTTCAAATCAGAAACAAACTCAAGGGGAACTTTGATTCGATTCATGCAGGGCTCTAGATTAAAGAGATAAGCCCACCAAATTGTCCACAGCGATTTTGGGCTATTGTTAAAATAAATTGAAGAAGGGACGGTAGAGTTGCCGAAAACATGAATGCGATGAAATAGGAAATGGATAAGGCCAAGTTGGAAAGTTACCACAGGGGTTCAAACAAAATATTCGCCCAAAAACATTTTGTTTTTAAATCTTCTTTTAATAAGTGAAAGGGAAAAATAACATTTGATTATAAACTCTTGAATCGCTAATGAAACTAAGTGTTCAGTTTCTTTTCGGGACATTAGTTAGGAAGAAATTTATTCGTAGTTTTAAAATTTCTGCGAGCCAAGAAAATTTGGTTGAGTCCTAGGACGGGACGGTATAGACGGGTCGAATAAAATTAATACGAACGATTTTGAAAAAAAACTCATTCCTTCTTGAGTTTTCAAGAATTTCGCTGGAATCGAGCAAAATTTGTTCTCAATGTGGTTCTTATAGGCAAGGGGTGTGAGGGAACGCAAACTTTGCGCAGTTTGTCGTTGTGAGATATAAGTCGTCAGCCGTTAATTCATTTAATGTTGGACCATAAGATTGTGCAAAGATAATCGATAAAACTACTAATTAAACACATTTAAAATTAAAAAAAAAACATAAGACGAGAAGGCCAAGCTAACTTCGTCTTTGCTGAAGTTTTTGTACCCTTGCAATTGTTTTAATATATCAGAGTTTAAGAACACCAGCATTTAAACAAACAATTTTTCTAAATAAAACCCACTTTTCGACAGATACTTCCTATGACAGCTGTAAGATATAGTAATCCGATTTTGACCACTACTTCCAGATCTGTGTGGAAGCATATAACATTAATAATCGCTGAGTTGGGTTAACATAAAAAAAAAAAAAATTTTTCTCACTAAAACTCACTTTTCTACCTATAGTTCTTATGGCAGCAATAAGATATAGTCATCCGATCCGGTCGGTTCCGATTTATTAGCAGTGTGCGGTAAAAAAGGCTCTGTGCAAAGTTTCAGCTCGATAGCTTTAAAACTGAGAGACTAGTTTGCGTAGAAACAGACAGACGGACAGACGGACAAAGCTCAAGTTTGTCGCCCTGATCAAGAATATATTATATATAGTTTATAGAGTCGGAAATGAATATTTCTATGCGTTGCAAACTTCTGGGCAAAATTATAATACCCTTTGCAAGGGTATCAAAAGGATAAAAGGATAAGCGAACAAGACGCCCACCTGGTCGAGCACTTGCAGTCAGGCTAAAAACCAAAAATTCTCGAGGTACCGAGTTCAAGTCCCAGGAAAGTAAGTAAAACAAAAACTATTATCTATGTGTGGCTACTTGTGACTCTTACCGTACTTTTGAGAACGAATGCTCTTGATTTAAAGTGAAATTCTCTATTTTTCTCTTAGTGTGCAGTCCACTGCATCTACCACGCTCAGTTATATCCTCTTCCGGAATTTTTCCCATTTTCCCATTTTTATTTATTTTTAATCAGCTGTGAATTCGAAACTCAAAACAAGTTGCCGGCATTCGCGATACTTTATTGCTTTCGCTGCTTATGAAATTGAAACCACACGATACCGGTACTTCAGTCGACCAT
This sequence comes from Lordiphosa stackelbergi, assembly GCA_018904235.1. Taxonomy (NCBI): domain Eukaryota; kingdom Metazoa; phylum Arthropoda; class Insecta; order Diptera; family Drosophilidae; genus Lordiphosa; species Lordiphosa stackelbergi. The sequence goes on along the minus strand of JAEIFU010003953.1, from coordinate 1,226 downwards.
TTTTATTGGCATAAAGGTACATAGGTTTCCCACCTACATTTAATGGGTCTTTGTTTTTATTTTATTATACACTGTACCCATTGAAAATGGGTAAAAGGGGATCATGAAGTTGTGCAAATGTATGTAACAGGGAGAACGAAACATTTCCGACCCTATAAAGTATATATATTCTTAATCAGCATGAAAAACCGAGTCTATATAGCTATGTCCGTCTGTTCGTCCGCCCGTCTGTCTGTATGAACGCGTCGATCTCAGAGACTATAAGAGATAAATATACAAATTTTTGCATGTACATGAGTGTATACCGTACGCAGATCAAGTTTGTTTCAGATTTGCAAAATTTCCCCCTCCCCCCTTAAACCGCAAAAAACTGTCAAAATTTTAAAGTTACAATATCGTCGCTTGATTTATATTATCTTGGGCCTTGAGTCTATCTATTCTGAAAAGCACAATGAGATCAGAGCAAAAACACCGAAGTTATTCACGAAACAAATTGTGACCCCCCCAGGCAGTTTAGGCGTGTGATTCATGAAACTACGTAGTTTGCACGCTCGTATGTGTGTGTGCGTGTGCGTGCTCGTGTTTATTTGCGCGTTTGCGTATGTGTGTGTGTGTGTTTGTGTATGGGTGCGTTTGTCAATTGTACAGGGTATTTTGAAGTCGGGCTACTCGACTGCAATGGTCTTACTTGTTAAATGATGGGTTATGACAGCAATTCCCTAAATAAATTCCTTGACGCTCATCACGCAAACAACAAATTGTGGAAATTAATTTGCAAGTTCAGTGTTCAGTGAAGAATGCACTTAGAGCATTTTGCCAATTTTACGGTCTACATAATAAGCCGACAGAGTCGAAAATTTAACAGTTTATCACAGCATGTACTTTATTCCAGACAACGTCAACAGTAAGCGGAATGTGATCTCTGTCTATGCCTTCATTTTGATGGCTCACAAAAACTTTATTTCTAAAAAGAAATTTTTAAGACTTGTAAAAAAAAAGAACCAACAAACACTTCCTTAAATTCTCCGTAATAAGTAAATGCGCAAATGGGATAATATATCCCAAAGCTCATGAGCACAATCTAAGGAACTTTGAATGGCTGTCATGATCGTGTAATTCTATGTTGCTGTGGTAGTTTCTATGTTACTTTCGGAATCGTACAAAACTAGCATCAATTAAAGTTCAAGTGCTTAGTTTGTGGGAAAGAAAAGGCATCAAAAACTAGT
>JAEIFU010003952.1:0-21816 GCA_018904235.1 Lordiphosa stackelbergi | reverse complement strand
TCAACCGGCGGTCCAGAGACGTACCAAAGGTACCACGGCCATCTATATATGGGACTCTTACGATCCTAGGAGTCGCACTTAAATCAAACTCCATGTAGTTTTGAATATGTTCCAGCGGTTCGCCCATCGATAAAACAAAGGCACCAGTCAGCCACAAAATCTAATATAAATGCAAATGAATTTAGGCATCCACGATTAGAACTTCATTCGATTGGCATACAACCAAGAGGTCATACTATTTTGGAAGATTGGTTATAAAAGTAATGCAGTTAACAACATGCTGCAGTAATGTTTGTGCCATCCGGGACACACTGAAGAAGTGTCATGCCATCGGTTTATCGGCCCCAAGTGTAAGAGTGTAGGCTATAATACGAGCAACATGCTTCCGGCAGAAACTATTATTTTGTATATTTTTAAATTTATTTAAATTCAAATAGTTAATAATTTAACTTAACAGCTGATTGATCAGAGTATTCCACCTGTTAGGTGCATGGTCACACTGATGTTGAGGTTTCAAAATGAATTTGATTGCCACAGAAATGTTTATTTGGAATGGGTGCGTAGATGATTCTTTAGTACAGAGTTTTGGGTAAAGCTCTTTGAGCACTGCAAACATTTGAATGGTCTTTCCCCTGTATGAGTCCGTTTGTGTCTGGTTAGATCGCCTTTGTAATAAAATGATTTGGCGCAGTGGGTACACTTAAAGGGCGGCTCCCCAGTGTGAGTGCGCAGGTGATGGCTTAGATTGCCCTTCTGTTGAAAGGTCTTGGAGCAGTGGGAACATTTAAAGGGTCGCTCGCCGGTGTGAATGCGAAAGTGATTCCTAAGATGACCAGAGAGTGTAAAGGCCATCGAGCACTCTGCACACTTAAATGGTCTTTCTCCGGTATGAGTCCGATTGTGTCTCGTTAGATCGCATTTTTGTATAAAGGTCTTCGGGCAGCAGGAACACTTGAAGGGTCGCTCACCAGTATGAGTGCGCAGGTGGACCTGTAGATTGAGCTTTCTGCCAAATGTCTTCAAACAGTGCGTACACTCAAAGGGTCGCTCGCCGGTATGTGTGCGAAGGTGATAAGTAAGAGTGGCTTTTTGGGAAAAGGTCTTTGAGCAGTGGGAACAATCAAAGCCTGGTTTGTCCCCTTCCTGCCGTTCGTTCTGCTTCAACTGCGGGTTTAAGCACTGAAGACTTTTTTCAAATCGACGCTTAAAATTGAGCGCAGTTTTGGCCGTTCCCAAGCATTTGGGGCAAATCCTTTCAGGCAGTCCCTCAGCAGGTCTGACCACTCGTCCTGTCACCTCACCAATTAAAAAGAACAAGCCCTGTTCCACACTGGAGTTGGTTTTGGTGAATATGTTTGGCCAGTTGGTGTCCTTATCAGCAATGGACATGCAGACGCAGCATAATTCGTTCGCATTTAGTCCTTTTAAGTGGCAGGCCATTCCACAACAAAAATCTGTAAATAAAATGTAAATAAACTATTTTGAGAAAAGTGTGACCGTAAGTCACAAGAGCTGAATTATTAAAATGAACTAGTTCCGTTTAATTTTTACCCATCTTTTGTACCTGCGCTCTGTGAAGACCAGATTTCAGTTTGACATAAATTCGAAAAATGTAGTTAGACAATTGCAATTTGGCTATTGATAGAAATCAAGTGTAAATTAATAAGGGAAAGTTGTTCAACAACCCGACCACGCCCACCCTTACCACCCACATATTTGATTAGTATCTTCTGGTGTAGGCGGTTATTTGAAGCTTTCTCTGGAAAGAAATCAGGTAAATGTTTTTAATTCTCTTGTATGTATTTAGTTGTACTATTTATTACGACGAGAAGGCAAAGCTAACTTCGTCTGTACCGAAGTTTTCATACCCGCAAGTAAACGTCTCAAAGGTTAGCGACTTCGACCAAACTTCGCAGATCAGCTTAAAAACATTACATATTACCCATGACCGTGTTTGAGAGCAGTAGAGAACAAAACAGTTTTTCTTACTAAACCATTTTTCCGAACGAACGTTGGAAGCTACAAGAAGTAGTCATCCGATCCGGTCGGTTCCGACATAATGCTGGCGATGCAGAAAAAGTAAGACTCTGTGCAAAGTTTCAGATCGTGGCTCCAAAACTGAGGGACTAGTTCACAGTAGAAACTGAACAGACGGACGGACGGACAGACGGACGGACAAAAGCTACGAGGCGCTCAGCTCGTGATGCTGATCAAGAATATATATACTTTGTGGTCGGAGAACTGGCTTTACTGCGTTGCAAACTTCTGGTAGTAATAGCCACTAAGTAAAAAAAAAAAATGTCAATGCGAGATCTGTTTAAAAGGTTCTCGGCTTGAAAGTAGGGTCTTCTAAATAAAAGAGTGTTGATGGTTCGGAGGTTTCGAGCAAAAATGCTACCGCCTCAACTTTCCAGAGTTAGAGGTACCGATATAGAACAAAGATTTTCGTTCTTATAAGAACTGCAAAGGTAACGTGCTCAACAAAATAAAATTTTCCGCTGACAAATTTTGCGGAATTAAATTAATATCTTCCAAAGTAAAATGAGATAATCACAATCTGTTTTTTTCTCTTAAAGGTAGGAATAAAAGCAATAAAAATTATAAAAAAAGTTTTTAATTAAATTTTCTTTTATTTTAAAATTAAAAAAACAAAATTTTTTTTTTCAAAATTTTAAAAGATTGCGGACATTAAGGTGGATGTTTAAGGTGGAATAAAAAAATTAGAAAAAAACAAGTGTCTTAAATAATTTTATTTTAGATTAGATGAACTTTAAGGATTTTTTTATTTTTTTCGTTTTGGGCCAAACCTCGACACAGAACTGTTAGATTGAGTCAAGCAAAGGTAGCGAATCGAAAGGTTATTGAATTTCCAATAATCGCGTTAAACATTGTTTTTTAATCGGTTAAGTAGTTTGCATGCAAAGAGAACAATATAAAAAAATTTTTGCTTGAAAAGTTCGAAATTTCTTTAAGCCGGGTATCCAGCACCGCGGGAAACTAAAATTCCTGTCAAACTTCATATAAAAAAAACTGTGGCAGGAATTTTTAGTTTGCCTTTTCGTTGCTTGTGTATCCAGCAACATAAACGTAATCCACAGTTTCTTATCGATAGTTGGCATATCGATAGCGTGTGTGGATGGAGAGAACAGCTGATGCACAGCGCAGGAATATATTGCCAACAATTATTTTGGATGTGATGAGCGAAATTTTGAATGCTTTTATATTTTGTTTGTTATGAGCTTTCATGCAAAGATTGGTAGGGGATGGTTTCAAAGGCACCAAATTGATGAGGCCGCTAGACGGATGCTTTCCATAGACACAAAGGTCGGAGAGATGTCGTCCGTTAAGATGCCTTCTTAATCTGTCATGTGCACATTGGTCATGATACCTGCATCTGCATACCTTTGTGTACATATTAATTTGGGCGCATAATGCCGAAGCGTCCACGCGGCGGTATGTAGTTGTATGCCTCACATACCAGGGGCCCCACATAAATGACTCTAGTTTCTTGAGGGCAGTGGATCATGCAGTACCCCGTAACGGAATCGCCCAGATCCACTGCTTCGAGGGTTAAGAGTCCATGGAGCTGCAACCGTAGTCACTGCCCGAGTCACATGGACGTTCCTAGTCAAGCTTCGCGACGCGTCGGTTCGAGACACGCCAAGGTATTTAGGTATTTATTTATCCGTACTGATCCGACCACTGAGTTGACAAAATCCTTAATATAAATGCGGATGTTTTTAGGCAATCTTGTATGAGACGATGAAAGACTTCATTTGATTGGCGTACAACCAAGAGGTCGTATCCTCTGCGTAACATGCTGCAGTGATGTTTTGTGCCATCCGGGACACACTGCAAAGTGTCATGCCATCGGCTTATCATCCTCAAGAATAAAGTTTGTAGCACATACTCTGAGCAGCATGCTTCCTCCAGAAAATACTATTTATTTTTTTTAAATTCAAATAGTTAACAGTGCTTAACAGCTGATTGATCAGAGTGACCTTCCACCCTTTCGGTGCGTGGTCACACTGTTTAAGTTATGTTCCACACACTCAAGAAATAAATAGCAAATTCCTGGCAGGAATTTTCCGCAGTGCTGGATACAGGCCTTTATTAAACATCTAGATAAAATATTTAAAAAAAATAGAAAGCATTTATTTTTATTATTTTTTTCTTAAAAATCACCCTATTTAGAAGAAAATAAGATATTGGCAAAGAAAATCTATAGATGAACACCGAATCCATCTTCGATGATCGCAATACATCACAGCAAGGAAGAATATCGGTGTTTGGAGCAAGCCCAATGGTAAAATCTCGCAAGTTTTAACAGATTTCGATGCAGTCCAGTTCTCTCTACAGGTTTTGTTACTCAAAACTGTATCTAAAAATAGTTTGCCAAAGCCAAAAATTTCTTTATGGTGATATCTTTGTTTGCTTCAAGCTTTTTTTCTTGATGCTGACATTACGCCTAAAAAATTAAATATCATGTAAAGCCGAGATTCATATTGGACATTTTACAAACACAAGACAACATAGCAGAGCGGGCAAACAATCGAAACATTTAACGAACCGTTCGCGAAAGCTAAGAACTATTCATATGTTTTGTAGCTGTTACTAAAGTCAGGGAAAACGAAACCACTAACTTTATATTTCCGAAGAGCGCAAACGAAACGATTGGAATATTGTTCTTCCGACAGCTGCAGTGCCTTGGTACGTTTCGGAACGAAACGTATACTAAGAAATCGTTTGCGGAATGATCGGCTTTGAGTTCTACTTCAGCTGCTGAATTGAAGAAATAAAATAAAAACAAACGAAAAAACAACAAAGCTGAGAGAAACAAAGAAGTAATCAACAGAAAAAAACAACTATGTGTATACAAATTGAGCAGCAAACGTTTCCTAACTATTCGCGCTCGTTGCATATCGTTCCGATTCCCTTTGTCCGTAAATCAAGATGAGCGCATTTCGCTTTACGTTTAGTTTGCTCTCACGAACGCAAACTGAACAGAACTCATTTTTTACAGTTACATTTTCTCGGGTTTTGTTAGTATTTTGTTTGTGCAAAGAAAGAAACGAAACGATTGAGAATTTCATTTCGTTAGTTTGCCCGCTCTCCAACATAGTAATTTAAAAATATTCTAGCGGGAATCCCAACGAATCTCGAAAGTTCTGGTCTACGAAAGTCTTTTTTTTTGTTTTTCAAGTCATTAGTGATGTACTAAACTTTAACTACATTTTTTATACCGCAAAGTAAACAAAAAATTATTTTAGTTTATAACATACCCCTAGCTAGAAAATAAAAACACATTTCTTCCGATTAATTATAACAAAGGCAAATTTAGACCAAATTTAAAAAATCCGGGAAAGCTTAAAGATGCACCAGCAGAAATATATGTTGTGTTTGGTTGCTCACAGCTAGGGTTGTCGAAATAATCGATATCGAATAACTTTTTGACGATATTTTTATGAATACTTTTATTTGGTTTTTGGACAAAAGAAAGGTTTCCTAAAGTCATTCTCTTGGATATTAGTAATGTCAGTAATACTAGTAATATCCAAGAGAATGCCTTCAGAAAATCTCCCTTTTTGTGGCCGAATCTTATAAAAATATACACCAAAAATATATTCAACAAGTATTCGATATCGATACTTTCGACAACCCTACTCACAGCTGATCAATTATAGCATGTCAATCGAAATAGGACCTCTTTATAAGCTCAGTGCGATATTAGTAATCAATAGAGACACATTTTTTGGAGCATATAAACACTTTGAAAATGGAATTTAATGGAGCTAGATCGACCATCTGTGCGTTGGTTAGGTTTTTTCTTTACAAGGACATAACAAAACGGTAAAAAAAACAACATTCAACAAGAAAAACTCACAATTTGTTTATGTATTCACATTCCACATACCTTCAACTTTAATTTCCATATTTTACATTCAATTTTTAATCACAGGTGATAAATTGGCACAAGTTTAAAGTTGAGTAACCGTTTTTCGAATTTTTAACACATCAAGCAGCTGACCGAACACTTGACTTTGCAGCCCAGGTGGATAGATATCAAAACGCTTAGTGGCTTTAATACGCCTAATGTATACTGTTTAAGAATATTTGATTAAAGTTACGATTTGTTTCCATTAAAATTTTGAATTTATGCCGCCCAAACTGAAATCTGGCCCAATGTGCGTGATTTTACCTGTTATTATTGGTGAGGCTGGAGATCTCATGGGTAGATCTTTCAACTGAACATACAGTTCCTCCATAAACTTGAAATATCTCTGTTCTCGTTTACGCAAAAGGTTAACGCTTCGTGTTTATCATCTTTGTCTTGAAAACTGTAACGAATTTGACTAAGCAATGCAGAAAGTAAACGTAGCTTAGACCTAACACTTCAAACGGTTGGAACCTATCAACTTCATTCGATTGGTCCACATTACAGTCCTTTAAACCAAGTAATGTTGATGTGCTAAATAAATAATACTTTTATTGTAACAAATATTTATAGTCTTAGTTCATTAACACAGTAAAAATGTAATCAAATAAAATTAATTTCCAGCATATCGATTTTTGCCACCTTTAGTACAGAGTATATTACAATTGGGCATGAAAGACTTTCTTACTTGTTATAATGATTATGCTTAAACCTATCATTTAACTTAACCACATCGAGATCTGAGAAATTTAATTTATTGCCCATTTGGCTAATGATGTCCGATTCCTTTCTCTGCACTTAATCAGTTAGGTGAATCTTCAGTATGTGAATCTTCAGATTGCCCTTTTGGGCGAAAGCCTTCGAACAGTGGGAACATTTGAATGGATGCTCGCCAGTATGAGTTCGTATGTGTCTTCTCAGAGTGCCCCTTCGGCTAAAAGACTGTGGGCACTCTGTACACTTGTAAGGTCGTTCGCCAGTATGTGTTCTTTCGTGTTCCTGCAGATTGGCCTTAGTGCTAAAAGTATTCAAACAGCGGGAGCATTCGTAGGGTCGGTCCCCAGAATGTGAGCGAAGATGTATCTCCAGATTGCGTTTACAGCTTAAGGTCTTTGAGCAGTACGAACATTCGAAGGGTCGTTGGTCTCCAGTATGAGTTAGTAAATGCTTGCTTAGACTATCTTTTCTGACAAATGACTTTGAGCACTCTGAACACTGAAAAGGACGTTCTCCAGTATGCGTGAGTTGGTGTTGCACCAGATTGCGCTTTCTTCTAAAGGCTGATGGGCAATGGGAACATTTAAAGGGCCGATCGCTTTTATGATTCCGAAGGTGATCTCTTAACCAGCATTTTTGATTAAAAATCTTAGGGCATTGGGAACATTGAAATGGAGCTTTTTCCATATTTGTGAGGGTCTGTTCTTCTTCTTCCGCTAAAGATTCAAACTCTTCCATTTGGGTTCCTTCGCTTGAGGTGTCGCTTTTGATGATGTCCTCTTGCTTGATCTGCGGCGCGTTCTGCTCCAATCGCTGCTCACTATGAGTTATTTTGTGCCTAGTAAGATCACTGTTTTGTATAAACGTCTTCGGGCATTGGGAACATTCGAAGGGACGCTCTTTGGTATGAGTACGAAGGTGTTTGTGGAGAGCCCCTTTTTGGTTGAAGGTCTTCGAGCATTGTGAACAATTAAAGGGTCGTTCACCTGTATGCGTGCGTAGATGCTCCGTCAGGCTCCCTTTATGTTTAAAAGTCTTTATGCAATAAAAACATTCAAACGGTCTTTCCCCAGTATGAGTGCGTAGGTGATCTGTTAAGTGGCTCATTACACCGAAGGCCATGGAACACTGTGAGCACTTAAAGGGTCGTTCACTAGAATGAGTTCGATTGTGCCTAGAAAGATCGGTTTCTGTGCTAAAGGTCTTTGAGCAGTGAGAACATTCAAAGGGTCGCCTATGACAGTAAAGATGATTATCTAAGTTGCCCTTTAGTCTGAAGGCTTTCGGGCACTGGGAACACTTGAAGGGAAGTTCCTCAGTATGAGTTAGATTGTGTCTAATAAGAATGCTTTTTTGGCTAAATGTCTTTGGGCAGTGAGAGCATTTGAAGGGTCGTTCGCCGGAATGAATGCGAAGATGTTTAATCAGAACTCCTTTTTGGTGAAAAGACTTTGAGCACTCAGAACATTTAAAGGGTCGTTCGCCTGTATGCGTGCGTACGTGCTCCGTAAGGCTTCTTTTGTGTTTAAAGGTCTTTATGCAATGGGAACATTTGAAGGAACCTTTTCCAATATTTGTGGAGGTGTCCACTTCGCTTAAGGTGCTGATGAGCAAGGTCTTTTCTTGCTTGATGTGCTGCCCGTCCAAGCTGAATACTGCTATTTCGTTCTGATCGATGAAGTACTTGAGACTCTGCTCCAAACGCCGCTTGAAATTAAATGCAGTTTTCGCCAATGCCAAGCATGAGGGGCATATGCATTCAGGTAGATCCTCCGCGGGTTTGACCTCCCGGCCTGTAGTTTCCTCTAATATAAACTTCAAGTCTTGTCCTGCATCGGAGTCGGTGTATATGTTCAGCCAGTTGGTCTCCTCGTTAGCATCCGGACTGGCCATGCAGACGCAGCATAGCTCGGACATAGCTATCCCTCTTGCTATATGGGACATTACTATGCGAAGTTTTTGAGTTTCAATAAGTTAATAAACAAAACAACTTTTAACTATTTCGAGACAAGAGTGACCGTATGTGTCAAAAGCAGAAATACTGTTCTGAACTAGTTCCTTGGAATTTTTAGAATGGTCCACGACAGGAATGAGGACGAGTATGACAAGGTTTAAATTAATAATAATTTCGTCTAGCTGCTCCGTGAGAGCAAAAACAAAAGGAACTGTTTCTGGACAGATTCGATGCGTTTACACAGGAATAATAACGATGTGGGTTCCGAAATACACGAACCAAACTCCAAAATTGGTCTCACAAGGGATATAAACAAGAGCTTGGTCGTGTATGGATCATTGAACTCCTTAGACCAACATTTAATAAAACCTAGCAAGCCCATAGCTTTGTTCACAGAAAGTTCAATGTGAGTGCCAAAAAAAGTTTATGGTCTAGGGTAATACCCAGATCATGGAAATATTCAACTCGTTCAAGTTGATAAGAATTCAATAAATAGTTCAAGAAGAGGGTTCTACGATAAACTTAGATTTACATTTGTCCCTGTTTAAATGCAACAAATTGTAAGAGCACCACGTTTAAATAGAATTCTAATCAACCTGAAGCAAAGCTGAATCATTAGGCGTGTTATGGCTCAGAAATATTTTTAAGCCATCTGCATACATTATTGCATGAGAATGCTTAATTACATTAGGCAGGTCATTAATAAATAACACGAAGAGAAGAGGTCCACGATGGCTACCCTGAGGAACTCCAGAGGTCACAAATACTGGATAAGAGGTGCAACTATTAAATACGACTTTCTGAGTTCTATACTGGAGATAGGATTTTTATCCAATTAAGAAGCCCCAGCAGAAATCCCAACAGACGCAATTTCAGAATCAGAAGACAATGAGGGACACTGTCGAAAGCCTTACTAAAATCGGTAAAAATACCATCTGTTTGTTCACCTTGAGTGAAACCATGAATCACTGAAGAAGTAAATTCTAGTAGGTTAGTAGTAATGGATCTGTTTTTAACGAATCCATGCTGGTTTGTTGATATAAAAGGAGAACAGGAATGTTGTAACTGATATGTTATAGTTTGCTAAAAGAGTTTGGGTATTGCAAACAGTTTCGAAATGCCCCTGTAGTTAGAAATGTCAGACCGTTAACCCATTTTATGTAAGGGAATAATGAACGATTCTTTCCATGGAGATGGAAACTTAAACTGTTCAAGTGATTTGGAAAACAAGATGTGGATAGGGTAGGCAAGCAAGTCTGCGCATTGTTTTAGGATGCACGATTGCACATTATCTGGGCCAGGAAAAAAGGTTAGGTTTTAATGAAAGTAAACCATTTGGGACAGAAGAAAAAGATATCGTGGGGGCTGCATATGAAATCATGCGAGGAAATAGGATAAGAATAGCCATTGCTGGCATCGGACGACGAGTAGGTTGATTGCGAAGAGATTCGCAATATCAATATCAGACGAGGCGTTTTCGTGTTTATAGAACAGGGAAGAAGGTAAGGTATTGGAACGACGTTTGGTATTAACGAACTGGTAAAAGCTCTTTGGATCGTTACAAAAATTACTCTGTACACGAGAGAGATAATTTTTATAGCATATACGATTTTGGGCTTGAAATTTTGCCCTAGCAGTAGAGTACATGGAGAAGTCCGTTGCTTTTCCAGATCTTTTGTAAGTTTGAAATAGACAAGAGTTCAAATTTTTTAAGTGTCTAAGGCTTGCACAAGTCCATGGAACATTTTTTCTGAGTACTTCTTACAATTTCCTGAGGAATGGAGATATCAAAAAAGCTCGTAGAGTTTAGAATAAAACAGATTGGTGGCAGCTTCAACTACAATGAACTTGATTGAGATATGACCAGTCAGTATTAAGCAACCAATTGTTCAAAAGATTGAAATCTGTTTTTCTAAAACAAGGCCTAAGTAGCGCTTTAGTTGGCTCTACTACTTTAGGTATGTCTGGAAGATCCAATTGAAGCTCTAAGGTTGGATGATAACTGTCTTCAGGCAAAGAAATAGGAAATGTACGAGATAGAGTTGCACATGGACTATCAGTAAATAATAAATCTAGTATACGACCATGCGAGTTTTTTACCAAATTAGCTTGAAGCAGAGATAAGGCAAACATGCTGTCCAAAAAACTAGGCTGGCATGAAGGGAGAAAAAAATTCTGAATCGGGAATGAGACCCAAGAAACAAAGGGAAGATTGAAGAGTCCCCCCCACGACGACTTCAAAGTCACAATCGTGGCAGGATTTCGAAATGTACTCCAATGCAGAAGCATGTTTAAGATAAGTGGATTCATCAGAAGACGGAGGCACATAAGAATAGCTTAAAAATATGCGAGAATCTCCGATGTGCCCAGAGAAACAAACAAATTCAATGTCGTCAATGTTAAGGAACACGGAAAAGGAAGCATTAAGATTTTGCTTAACAGCAATCAATACACCCCTCCATTACGATTTTGACGGTCAACTCTAAAGATGCAATAAGAATCGCGCAGAATTTCAGTATTTTATATATGAGATTGAAGCCAAGTTTCAGTCATCATTAATTTTTTTTTTTTGCGACTCACTTTACCACTCGAATTGGTTGTTCGTTTTTCGTCAATATCGATTTACATTGTAAATTTCCATAAAATGATTGTACATTCATTTCTTTCATAAAAAGTAGATTATAGCCGGCACTAGGTCGTGAATAAAAAACACAATGGTTTTTAAAGGATTATTTCCAATATATTTCGGAAGCGCATCGGCCGTCGTCTTCAGGGACACTACAAAAACAATATGCCAATTATCACAATACATTGAAAAACATTAGTTTACATACAAATTTATGACACGTCTGTTCCACTTAACGTGGAGTTCAATACTTAATTATTGCTAAGTGAGTAAATGTCTGTATAGGTGCGCGCAGTTGTCAGTGTCAGTCTTATAATTCAATCTCTTCTCTGTTGATGTGGAACCGATGTGTAACATTTCAAGAGTAAACCGTTTCCTATAGTTACTCTCCTGTTGCAAGATTGTTGTTCCTTTAAAATTTGGTGAATGTCCGCTCTCCATACAGTGTGTCGCTAGTGCCGTTTTTTGTATTGTCGTTTGGTGTCGAAGCTTGTAATCAGATTTATGTTGTGAAATCCTTGTTTTGAGCTTAGACTTTGTTGTTTCAACGTATAGTTTGTTGCACTTGTTCTCCAAATCTCCATTGCAAGGTATTCTGTATACCCACATTGCTTTTGTCGTTTTTGTCTATTTTTGGATTTCGTCTTGTTGTAAAAGTTCCTCATTGGTACTTGTAGGTTTTTTTAAAAATAAAATAAAAATTTTGTTGGTTTATCGAGATTTTAAATAGGGTTGTTTAATATTTTATATCAACTCAGATATTTTTGGTTGAACTAGAAGGGTTATCCGCTATGATATTTTTGTGGAACGAGATAAGGCTACTTTTTCGATATTTTTATAAACAACATAAAAGAAATTAAAAAATTATGGGTTTAAAAGAAATTTCTCCATTCTCTATCCAATTATGGTATTTCGGTATTGCTTTTCTTTCTCGTAGAAGTACGCAGATAAACGAAAATAAACTTAAAAATAGTTTTTATTCAGTCCTGTTCAAAACAGAAAATTCAAAATATATAGATCGATCGAACGACTGGAGAATTACCAACTTTTTGGACCGGTGGGGGTGATATTTTCGCATATATCCTGTTTTTGCCCTAGGCTATGTTTATTTTTTTCGCTCTATACAACTCGAACCCTAAAATATAAAAACTTAAGTTTGCAGAAATTAGGCTAAAAATACTTGTTATCCCACAGGAGATAAGATATAACGGACTAAAAATGGTCATTTGTTGCTATAGAAAATAACGATACAGTTGTTTCTGTATAGGCGTTATCAAATATCGATATAGAAAATACCAAATTTTTTATTTCATATTGATATTTTTGAAAATATCGACAACCCTAATCTGAACCCAGGTCTTTTTTTTTTCGGTTAGGTCTTAAGCGTAGTATACATTTCCGCCAAAGACTCTGAAAAGGGTTCAACATATAAACAATAATATAAAAAATTTGTGCGCTAAAGCCTCTTGAAAGTTCTTTCTGGTGGTCCACACTTCTAACAAAACGGCCTGACTATGAGTAAAATACTAGATCCGTACTGTATCGTCACTGAGAGCGTCTGAAAATTAATTTTAATTATTTCAAGAGGCACGCAAATTGTTACATAGAGTAGTTTGAGACAACTTGAATAATTTTCCACATCAATGACTGAGCGCTAAATCTAAGGGCGAAGCTCACAAGAACTTCAATGTAGGGTAATAATTATGAATTTAACCATTACTAAATTGTCATATCTGCTCATCAGATTCCGTAGGCTGGGGTGAAAAACGCATGTTAATCTTTGTACTTATTAATGAAACTGTTAATTTTAAATAAAACAAAAATAACGCTCTAGGCAATGACCATATTTTTCTAGATTCGTCTTACCCTTTACCTTCGCCATTTCTAAATTAAAAAAGTATTGTAGCAAGCTAAATGAGCTATATAACTCTCAATTATCTTTTCTGGCTCCCATGAATCTTTCGGGGGTAATGGAAATGTGAAAACTTACATGTTACGAAATTTGCATTTTTTCTTTTTCCACCAACGGTCAACCAACGAATTTCCATGGGGAAACAATCAAATTGAACTTATGTAAGCAAATATTACATTTAACTATAATCCATTTGAAGATATTCCGTTTCACGGGCTACATAACAATATTTTCCCATTGTCTAATGCCTTTAATTCTGTTATCTAAAATCTTTCTGAGGCAAAAAAGGGTTAAAAAAGAATGTATAAGAAATCATGACAAACATTGTGATTGCAGTTAACTGTAAGTTTTTGCATCGCATTGTAAAAAAAAACACAAATATAATGATTAAAAGTGTCGCGTTCGCAATGTCGCGTAACGAATCCTATTTTGTTTTGAAATAAAAAAAAATAAAGAATATTTTTCGATCAAATAAATACTTATATATAGTAAAGTTGTTCAACAACATTTTAAAATTAGTCGCACTATTTAGTTTTCACAGATTTCGCTAAGTTTTGCTTTTATACAGATTGCCAAAAACACCACTTCCATTTTTTGTCGCGTGCGAGTCGCTTTTGTTTCGAGAGTGCTATAAGTTAAAGTAACAAAAAAAATATTTTAATTTGACTTTAATTCCACAATAATGCGTACGATTGTCGCGTGCGACATCATGGAAATACCCATATGTAGGTAGGTAGGTTTTATTATACATAATTTTAAATTTTTTAATAAAAAGTGTAGTTAATTTATAAGTGTGTGGCATGGCTATAGCCGTCAGCCAGAATGTTGTTATTAAAAGGTATTTAAGGCCCTCTTCTGGTCTAGAGTGCTAAATTTTAAATTTTCGATGGTGCCCACGTTTCCAGGAGTTACAATTATCAAAATGCCAAACGGGAAGATGGGAAGTTGGTTAGTATGAATGCTTTTATCGTCCGCAGCAGAATTGTGAAAATAAAATTGAATTTAAAAAAAAATGCGGGCCTTTTAAAAACGAAAAATCGATTTTCGACCATTTTTTTGCAGTCCAGTGTACAAAAAAAAGTAGTAAAAACTTTTTTTCTCAAAGAATGAGGTAGGGATTATAGCCACGTTAATTTTGCGTCCGTAAAGCCCTACATCATCAAAATCGGTTCTGTAGAACTTTAGAAAACGTGGGCACCATTTTGAAAAACGTGGTTTCGAGAAAAACGCGTTCAAAGTTTGAAGTAATGTGAAAATTACTTGTATTTGTGAACACATTGGTCGACAAAAAAGGCTATATCTTCTAAAGTATTTCGAATTTGTATTTTGAATATCTAAGCTAAAAAATAAAATAAAAATTAAAAAAAAAAAATTTTTACCAGAAGAGCGCCTTAAGATATTATTTATGAGTATCATTTAGAAATATTCTGCTAATATTTGGTAATATTTGAAAATATGTACATATTTGCTATAGTGGAAATGGGATATAAAACAAAATTCATTAAGCGTAGTATACACTTCCACCAAAGACTTGCCAAAACAGAAATACCAAAAGTGACAATTCTTTTGTTTTGGGACAGTGTGACCAGATTGTAAGATGTATGCATGTAATATGGTCACATTGCCTAGAGCGTTGTTTTTGGTTTGATTTTAAATTATAAGTTTCACAATCAGTAAATACAAATGATTAACATGCGTTCTTCACGGCCCACCCCTGGCTACGGGGCCTGATGAGCAGATATGACAATTTAGTAATGATTAAATTCATAATTATTACCCAGTTTAAATTTGGTTGAAGTCTCACGGTGTTTTGTAGCTTGCTTTGAAAATTGCGCTCAATCATTGATGGGAAAATTATTCAAATTTCACCCGACTACGCATATTTGTGTATCGACAATGTGCGATACCTCTTGAAATAATTAAAATTAATTATTCAGGGAGCTATCGATAACAATACAGAAAATACGGATCTAGTATTTTATCGGTATTTAATTGAGGCCTTTTTGTTGGAAGTGTGGACTGCCACCAAAGAGACTGCCAAAGGGCTTTGGCACAAAAATTTTTGTGAGTTTTTTTATATGGAGTTTTTTGTTTTGGCAAGTCTTTGGTGGAAGTGTATACTACGCTTTAGGAGGAGGGTTAAATTGAATGGAACTAGTTCAAATTAGTGTTTTTACTTTAGTACATACGGTCACACTCGTGGGTAAATGTTCCACACTTTGATTTAAAATACATGGAATCAATTCATTTCTAATTAACAGAAACTTTGCAGTAGAATGGCCCATAAAACTAAAGGAATAACTGTGGCCGAACTATGCTGCATTTGCATGGCCAGACCCCGCGCTGGCTTGAAGACCAACTGGCTGAATATATACACCGACTCCTTAACGGGACAAAACTTGATGAATATTATAGAGCAGGCGACTGGACGAGAGGTCAAGCCTTCCGAGGATCTACCTCGACGCATATGCTCCACATGTTTGGCATTGGCGAAAATTGCATTTAACTTCAAGCGGCGATTGGAGCAAAGTCTGAAGTTCCTTACCAATCAGTTGGATCAGAACGAACTTGTCAAGCAAGATGAGAACTTCCAAGGCCACATCTTAAGCGAAGAGAGCGATTTGGAAGAGTTTGAATCTCTAACGGAAGAACAAGAACGCACACCCTTATATATTCGAAAAGGACCCTTCGAGTGTGCTCACTGCTCAAAGAGTTTTTCCCATAGAAGCTACTTAAGAATTCATCTACGCACTCATACAGGCGAGCGGCCCTTTAAATGTTCCCACTGTTCGAAGTCCTTTATCGGAGGAAATTATCTAAGGCAACACGTTCGCACGCATACTGGCGAACGGCCTTACAAGTGTACCGAGTGCAACAGGTCTTTTACCCAAAAGGGCACTCTAAACATTCACCTTCGCATTCATACAGGCGAACGACCCTTTGAATGTTCCCACTGCTCGAAGACTTTTAATCACAAAGCGAGCCTTACGGAGCACTTAAGCACACTTTCGGGAGAACGTCCTTTCCAATGTTCAGAGTGCTCAAAGACTTTTCCTCGAAAAAGAAGTCTAAAAAGACACCTTCTTTCTCATACCAGTGAATGAACTTTTCTGAAGTCACTAATATAGGGGAACCAGCCGTGAAATGGACTACAATGAGAAGCCGCAGCAGATATTTAAATGATGTTATAGTTTGATTTAAATAAAGAAAAGAATTTTGTTAAAATCATTCGCACAGCTCAATTTTTTTTTCAAATAAATCTTAAAACAAGGGGCCGATGAAACTGAAAGTTTTCACCTGGATTGGGAGACTTGAGGAAAGTCAAAGTTTACGTGCGAAAACGGTTTTAGAGAAAATCAAAGTTACTTATAACATATAGATAAAATGGAGGTGAAGACGAAGGCGAAGATTTTGGAAGAACCTATAAAAGAAGTAACCAGAAGGAAAATAAGAAAGTATAGTTAGGGGTCAAAAGGAGTCTTAAAATGATCGAAATTCAAAAGTATATCAATAATAAATGTTTTATTTATCATAAAAAAATCAAAAGTACTTACTAATACTAAAACATAATCAAAAATAAAAGAAAATAATTAAAATATGAATTTTTCCATTATTAGATTTTATATTACATATGGACAGTTGTTGCTTATAGCATTTGGTGACTCAGGGGATGACAGAGCTTGAAAATTAAACTTATTTAGTCAAAGAGCATAGCACCCAAACTTTATTTTAGCAGGCAGCGGGTTAACTTTATCTAGATGTTTGTTTTCAAAAATTTAAAACTTCCGCCAACAGATTAAAATTGATAACTCTCAAAAATCGCACCATTTTTTTTTATTTATGATAATTGATTGGCAAATGATTCAATGTTCTGTTCTTTTAAATTATGGAATTCTGCACCAGTTTATTATTTTATTTCCCCGGGCTTTCTCTCAGGATTGTGTGATAAACACGGCCAATGTAAGTCGCAAGGAACTAGATTAAATTAGTATTTTCGCTCTAGTAGCCTACGGTCACACTAGTGGGTAAATGTTTCACATTTTGATTTAAAATTGATTGGAAACAATTCATTTCTAATTAACAGAAACGTTGCAGTGGAATGGCCCATAAAACTAAAGGGTTAACTGTGGCCGAAGTATGCTGCGTCTGCATGGCCATTCCGGGTGCTGGCGTGGACCCAATCTGGCTAAATATATACACCGACTCCGATGGGGGACAAGATTTGAAGCTTTTAATAGAGGAGACAACCGGCCAAGAGGTCAAGACCTCAGATGATCTACCTGAATGCATATGCCCTGCATGCTTGGAAGCGGCAAAAATTGCTTTAAATTTCAAGCGGCGTTTGGAGCAGAGTGTACAGATTCTGAACGAAAAGCAGTGCAAACAAGAGGAGTCTTTCCAAAGCGAAACCGAAGGAAGCGACAGCGAAGAGTTTGAATCTTTTACTGAAGAAGAATATATCCCCACAAAAAGCGGAAAAAAGCGCCTTTACAAATGCTCCACCTGCTCGAAAACCTTTAGCATTAAGAGCAACCTGGATCAACATCAACGCATTCATACTGGCGAACGACCTTTTAAGTGTTCCGGTTGCTCAATGACTTTTCGACGAAAGGACACTTTAAAGAGACACCTTCTAACTCATAGTGAAGAGCGACCCTTCGAATGTGTCTACTGCAAAAAGACCCTTAGAAGTAAGCGCACTCTGGAGCAACACCTTCTTACACACACTGGCGAACGATCTTTCAATTGTACAATTTGCTCAAAGTCTTTTGTCCGAAGGAACTGTCTAAACAGACATCTAATTACTCATACTGGCGAGCGTTCCTTCAAATGCTCCCTCTGCACAAAAACCTTTAAGCTTAAAAAGGAGCTTTCGAGGCACAGTCTAACTCATACTGAGGAACGACCCTTTAAATGCACACAGTGTCCCAAGGACTTTCGTTTTAAATGTCACTTAAAAGGTCACCTTCGCACTCATATAGGCGAACGACCCTACGAATGTTCCCACTGTTCAAAAGCCTTTACTAAAAAGGCGCATCTGGATCTACACCACAAATCACACACTGGCGAGCGACCATTCGAATGTTTACACTGCACGAAGACTTTTAGCAGTAAGGGCAGTTTGAAGGAACACCAACGGACCCATACAGGCGAACGATCTTTTAAGTGTTCAGTGTGCTCTGTGTCCTATGCCCAAAGTGTCGCTTTAAAGAGACACCTACTTACTCACACGGGCGAGCGACCTTTCAAATGTTCCCACTGCTCAAAGAGCTATGGATTAAAAGAAGATCTATCGAGGCACAATCTAATTCATACTGGTGAACGCCACTTTAAGTGCACACAGTGTCCCATGGCCTTTCGTCTAAATTCCCGCTTAAGAGATCACCTTCGCACTCATACGGGAGAGAGACCGTTCGAGTGTGCCCACTGCTCAAAGAACTTTTGCAGTAAGGGCAATCTGAGGCAACACCATAGAACACATATTGGAGAGCCCTCCTCCGACTGTTTCTTTTGCTGTAAATCAGGCAATCAAACGAAAAGAATCGATTAAAAGTCAGAACCAGAAGAGGAATCGATATTGTTAATTTGTTGTACCCGTATTAGGGAAGATAAACTTCTTTGGAATTTGTAAGCGGATTGAGTTCCGCATATTGTTTTTGACATAATAAAGAAAAGAAACCTAACCTCTGATCCTCTTGAAAAAATAACGATTCTTTACACGATATCTTCTGCAGAACAACTGAGATCAGACTCTCTTGTTGGATCATGAATTTGAACCTGTAAAACAAGGTTCCCCAAGAAGAAGGAATGCAAAATGTGACTGTCTCTCTGACAGTGATGCATGACTTTGACTATGGCTGGAACACTATTATACTACTGTGGGCAAAAAGTAGTCGGAATTTGTTTATAAAGGCCTATACTCAGATGAGAAAATTTTTAGTTTGCTACGATATTTCACATGAATAGAAACAATTTCATATAAATAAGATGCCTTTTCAAACGTATTCAGATTTCAAAGCTGTACAAAATTGTTTCTATTCATGTGAAATATCGTACCAAACTAAAAATTTATCTTATCTGAGTATAGGCCTTAAATCAAAAAATCTTTATTTATTCTTCCAAATCAAATTCATCACCTTCAAAGTTATCCCCTTCCGATACAATGCACTTATGCCAACGTTTTTTCCAGTCCTCGATGCATGCCAAAAAGTCACTTTCAGGTATAGGTATGGCCTTCAGAGCGCGTGGCGATTCACGTTTAATCTCTTCAATCGACTCGAAACGGTGTGCTCGGAGTGGTCTTTTGAGTTTGGAGAATAGCCAGAAGTCACATGGAGCTAAATCAGGCGTATACGGTGGTTGCGGAACGACGATGGTGTTGTTTTTGGCCAAATGATCGCGAATAACGTGCGCAGTGTGAGATGGCGCATTATCGTGGTGCAAAAGCCAAGAGTTTTCGGCCCATAAATCTGGCCTCTTCTTGCGAATAGCTTCACGCAAACGACGCATAACACTTAAATAATATTCCTTGTTGACAGTTTGGCCCGGCGGAAGGAAGTCATTATGCTCGACACCACGATAATCGAAGAAAACAGTCAGCATGACCTTGATTTTTGAGCGACTTTGGCGTGATTTTTTTCGGCCTTCTTTAAACCATTTGTACCAGTTAAATGTTGCTGATTTTGGCAGAGCTTGGTCGCCATAAGCCTTCTGCAACATTCTCAACGTTTCCGCAGCGGTAATTCCATTCAGGAAGCAAAATTTAATCGCACTTCTTTGTTGAATAATTTCAGACATTTCAAATATCGCCGAAACCACTTTTTGCGTGTCACAAAACCAAGCGTAACTCAAAAAATTATGAATATTTTGACATGAAATTTGAAATGTAAGTCAGTGACAGTGCTGCCAAGTGCGCGTGATTTAAATCGACAAATTCCGACTACTTTTTGCCCACAGTAGTACTACTAACACAGTGATTATTAAAGATATTAACATAATTTTGGGTCTAACGATATTATATAAAGACTGTGCATTTCACAGCAGCATCAGCACTCTTCAATTATAATTCAATTTAAATTGGCTTTCCCGTTTTTCCCCCACTCTTTCACCCTCCTTTCCATCTTCCACCGCTCTCCACTCTTTCCCCTCCCCCTTCAATCTAACACATGTAGCAGCTGTCAACTGTCTCAGAGAGCCAAGGGATGAATGGCATACACACATAACATTAATTGTGTAAGTGTGAGACGATACAAACTTTTCTTTGGCCTTTTCCAAATTTTCTTTCTTAGTGCCCGCCTGCATAACTAAACTAAGGTCTGTGTCAAATCTTAGATCTGTAGGATAAGCAGTTTTGGCAGTGGGTCAGGTCAGTCCGTCCTACAGATTTATAAATAAGTTAAAAGATTATATCTGTGCCAATCTGTGACATTAATTCTTACCGGCAAACTCAATAAACGAACTAAAATCTTATCTGTGTATTAAACTAAATAGTTAACGTGGTTTAAATATAACATATATTAACTACTAAGAAAGTGGGTCAGGCCCGACTATAACATAATCTGTACCCCCAATGTTTGTGTATAAGAAGCCACAAAATGTGGCAAAACGGCTATAAAGTGTGTGAAGTGTTGCCCATCGCCGTTTCGGCCAGTGCTGCCCTTAAATTTTTGCTATCGCTCCTCCGGTCTTTATAATTTCTTCGACAAATCGATAAATTATACTAGTTACTAAATATGCGCAGATGGTACAAACCGTCTATCTCTAAAACTGGAAGAGATTTGAAGGTTTTTCAAAATTGTGGGAGCCGGAATGGGCGTGGCAAAAATTAAAAGTAAACCTAATCTACCTGCAAGTACAAGAAGCACTTGTTTCATACATGTCAAACCTGTAACTCTTACTTACATCTCTAAAATCTCTTCGTTCATACGGACATGACTAAATATATATATAATTTATAGGGTCGGATATGATTCCTTTTCCATGATATACACTTTTGCACAAAGTACAGAGTATTTATACTTCATAAATTCGTGGAAAAGCAAGAATTGTGGTAAAAAAAACTAAGAACACCAAATTTATTAAATTTGTTAATGACCTAAAATTGGACTAAGCCAAGTCTTCATTGTGCTACCGCTACCAGAAGAAGGCAAAAGCTTAGCTAAATCCTGCCAAGTTCGACGCGAGATACCCATTAAGTTCCGTGAGTGCTCAGCCGTTCCGTTGCAATGAATATTTATAATTATAACATTACAGGAAAGTTAACATATATATAATATAACTAAGGAAATTCATTTATATACGACTTCATGGCATATTCTAGGTAGTTCACTAGCCCAATCCAACTTCCATGTATGTCTTTATTTAAAATATTTAATGTTTCCTGGTAGGTTGACGCACATTTATGAAAACACCTAACTCGAAATTCGTTTAGTATAGCGCATCGTCCTAGGAAATGGTGAATTGATTCGTCCTCCGATGTTGCACAAGTTGCAGAGCCTTAAAGTTGTTTGTTTATTGCCCTTTTAGGTTCAGCAAATCGCCCTAGCTTTTAGAATCCACGTTATGTGTCTTTGAGTGTTTCTTACGTTACAATATAATGCTCCTTTCTTATATTCGAGATGTTTGTACATTCTACTGTCGCTAGCTCTTGCTTGATGAGTGTCTAAGCTTTT
>JAEIFU010003951.1:0-21829 GCA_018904235.1 Lordiphosa stackelbergi | reverse complement strand
GTTTTTAAAATTGGAATAAAGTTGGCACAATGTGTAATGCATTCGGGGAGAGAATGAAATGAATTTACAAGAATAAATAAAGATTTCATGAAATTCCCGGTATTTTTCCCACAGTAGTATAGTAATCCGCATAATTTTTACATCCTCAAAGTTTATAAGCAGCACCGTATAAATAGACTATTTGCAGGAACGGCCGCAACCGTGATGCACAGCACTTCAGTTTAGTTCGTGTGGGGCCTTTTTTTTATGCCTTGGTTTAGGGAACTTGTTACAGCGCTTGGTGCCTTGTTACACTCACCAAAAAAAAAACCTGTGACAACAAATTCTAAATTTTAACATTTGCTTTATTTTCATAGGTTTCGAGCAATCGCCCTTTAAGTTGACACCCGAATTTGTGGATGTCATGGGCGGCACTAACTCCGAGCATTGGCGTGAATTCAATCGTTTGCTTTTAGTTGGCATGATGTCTGCGCGTAAGCACATGGATCGTATCATTAATTTTGTGGAAATTATGCGCAGCAGTAAGTAGCTTTTTTCCGAATACTGATTGATATATCTATACTAACCTCTCTCTCTCTCCGCAGATGCCCATTTGCCTTGCTTTAAGAATGGTTGTTCCGGCACCGTACAGAATCTCCGCAAACGTTTCCATATGAATTTAACCGAACAGGAAATGGAACGCAAAGTTGAGCAGCTGGTGCAGGATTCGTTGAAGAGTCTGTCAACGAAACTGTACGATGGTTATCAGTACTACACGAATGGCATATTGTGAGAGCGATTTTTCATGAAAATCTAAAAAGATGCCAAGCTGATAAACCAAAACTAATGGACTGACTTTTTGTTTTAACTAAAAAAATATGTATATTATATTATATATATCAACTATATATATATACCCGATAAGCGTTATGCGTGCGCCTCGTCTTGTGTTTTGCATATGTTGTCTAGCTTCTAAGTAAGAGTGTAAAATGTATAGACTGTATTTTTTTATTAGTTTTGTCTGCAAATCTGCATTTAGCAATCAATCAGCCACTTTTGTATATATGTCGAATTATCGAATTAACCATTGAGCCAGCTTATAAATATCCTACTATTCTCCCTTTCTCTCTCTCTTTCTGTTTTTTCAACAATTTTGCAGCTTCTATAAACTCACAGAATATATGAAATGTTCAAATTGCCGTTAAATCTGTTTGTATTTGCCTAATTAACCTAAATTAATATAAATATTGATAAGTAAACAATTAAGCGAAAACCACAAAAGGAAATCAAATCATACGAAAAAGTACTAAAACATCAATAAATTTAAACTTTATAATTATGTAATAATAAACCATGTTTATCTACCACACCCAAAACAAACACACACACAAACACACACACAGACACACATTAAACCATAAAGCAAAATTATTATTATAAATATGTACGTAATCTAATATGCACGCAAAATTTAGCTACAAGTATTGGGAAAAATGTACATGGCATTTTTCTACAAATTTTATTTAAGTAAAAATACGATTCAAATCAATAAACAAACATAAATTAATACAAATTTAAAGCAAAAATAAGGCAGATTTCTAAGCTTCTAAATCAGAGTCCAATGCGTTCCTATAGACTAGTGTATACACCAGCCCTCTGCGGCAGCCACGCGACACCAATACACCGATAGCCTTATATCTCTCTTTTGCAAAAAAGTGACTAAGTGGTAAGCGCGCTTTCGAGGATGTGTGTTTCTCCGTCGCCCTTTTTCTAAATAGAATTTGCCATTTATGTGACAGATTATGACAAATCTGATCTTATTCTGGCAACTAGAAACCCCGAAAATTTCATATTTCATATACTCTTTAGTTGATTGAGTGAAGTCATTTAAGGGTACTGTATACCTTCAGGTGTAATTTTTTAAACTTTACAAAAAACTATAAGTGATATTAAACAAGCGGTTTTTTCGATAGGTAATCGTGCAAAAATTCAATTTAGAAATTTTTATTGTTGTTGTTTTCCTGTTCAAAGTTAATAAAATTTAGACGTAGGCTCATGGTGACAACAATTTTTGAAAAAGTGAAAATGAAATTTTGTTCAGAATTGATGTAATTCTGGTGTGAACTAGGATATTTGCGATCGGTCAATAAATAGCGGAGTTTTGCGGTTTTAAAGTCAGAAATCACTCTATTGGTCCTAGCTCGTTGTTTTTGATCGATCAAAAAATCCCTAGTTCACACTAGAATGGTGGTTATAAAACAAAAAAACTTGAAAATCGGTCAACGGTTACTCTTTAAACTTTTGCAACCATATTGGAAAAAGTGGGTCTGAAATAATCGCATTTAAAGTTTCGACAACTGTTTTCGATGATATGGAAATTATTTTTATAGATTTGAAACATGGATTTGATGCATTTGGGTGTTAGCTTTCACCGAAAAAATTTTTGTGAATATTCGTTAATAGTCCTCAGGAAATTTGTTTCAAAGTGCGTCAAGACATGGGTAAAAACAAATCTCAAACAATTTACAAGTACATTTTTTTCAAATTTTTTTTTAATTTTTAACTAAAAAAGTAAAAACTTGGAATTTCTAAAAATACGAGAGTCGATGAAAAATTTTTCATATAAAAGTCGGGCAAAAAAAGGTTTTTGTTTATTTTTGTAAAACATATTTTGGATCTGCTTGAAAGTTTTTACAGAATTTTTATAAGACCCTTGTAGAACGGTAAAGAACAAATAAAAAAATTTCTGAAGGGACGGATACAGTACCCATAGGTTTAGGTTAGGTTGCGATGGCTGAGAGGACAAGTCGCTCTCCCACATTTTGGGCCCATTGCGATGCCGTGTTTATTCCCTGGTAACCCTTTTTAAGACTGAAGGGGGGTCTCGTTACTGATCCATTGTGTGGACAGAATATGTATATTTTAGTAGAGATCGGATATCTCCGAGAGGTTGAGTAGCAGTGCTTTACCAAGTGTCCTGAGTCTCCTTCTCAGAGCGGGGCAGTGGCAGAGAAGATGTTGAACCGTTTCCTCCTCTTCTTCATATCTGCAACTTCTGCAGAAGTCATGGTAAGTAACGCCGAGGCGTGCAATAAGACACCCCCACCAGAAGTAATATGTGGTCAATTATGTGAGGTAAAGTGTGTTAGTATTATTTTGGTTGAATTTAGGCCCACGTAAGTCTTGCCAGAAGGAAGAAAGGTTTTCCACCCATCCGTAGGGGACGGGGTGTTTCAGCTTTTTATGTGTTCCTATTCGCTTGCCAGTTTACGGTGTCAGGCACCCATATTAGGTTAATACTGAAATGCCGGGCGATCTCGTTAAGGGATAAGCGACAGTTAGTAAGTGTTTGCATTTGTTTGTATGTGAGTCAAGTGCTTTGCGGGCGGCTTGACTGTCTGAATATATATAAATACGTTGCCTTCTTTGACCGTGAGTGTGCTAAGGCAGGTGGCAGCTTCCTGTATTCCACTGCACCTAATCGTCTTCTTTGCGAAGCATAACGCAAGCTATATCCGGGAGTTTATTGGGAAAAACCTACAAATCAATCGGCGTTTAGAAGAAAAAAGGGAGGCGGGGAAACCCCACCCACGACCCATGAAGAACATCTTCACGTGGAAACTCAGATGCTTATGGATTAGCTTACCAGCAGCCTGGTGGAGAACCACGCAACCCCTTCCCTTACAAACAATCAGGCCAGACGTTAGAATTTTTCCTTCGAGGTGGCTCAAATGTTAAACGACAATTTAGAACATGGAGGAAATCCACAAGCTCCACAATGTATCATAAATGGGCTCAAGAGGAACGTTGTGGTCGCGGAAGTCGCCCTTCACCAATCAAAGCAACAGAAAACCCGCTGCCCACTTTTGCCCTATAAAGATCATGCTATTCCTGCTCCCTAAACAGAAAGCCCTCAAGACTCGCCTTTCCTTTTCAATTGTTCATTAAGCTAACCCTTACATACTATCTCTATAGCCCATTACCCTATCACCCCCTAAACCTTTCCCTTACTCCAGAGGCCGGCAAAACACACATGCTCATTTTGGCGTTGCGTGCGTGTGTGTAGCCACGCTCATTTATCACTTTTTTGTTGTTGCAAAGAGAGCAGAATAAGCTTGTTCACTGTAAGCTGCTTTCTATCTAAACTCTCTCACTCTTTTCAGCTTACCTTTCAGTTCATGGCATAAGTGCTTCCTTGACACCTTCTCATACTAATTGTACGCTGTAGGATTCTCCACCAGCAGACTGACAGCTCACCCCCAGCAACTGTGTTGCTTGTTAAGCTGAAATCCCAGGCGTTTGCTGTGCTAAGATGAAATTTACACACGGGTGTATCTCAGAAATCTTTAGAGGTTTTTGTATAAACGTTATCATTTCATATTAAAGCTGTTTGAATTTATATGTTAACGGGCACAAATATGACCGGCTACTAGATTAGATGACAAAAGTTGAGCGATTTGAAACCGGCTGCCAAAGCATAATCTAGAAGTTGGTTTGATCTCGACGCTTCTCAAATAATATAGCAGAGTTCCCCAACGAACCACCCGGGGGCACGAACTTATTTACAAATTTTAACGAATGATTGGCGAAGTATTAGAGAGAGAGACATAGTTTTTCGCGCTCTCGGGTTTGGTCCCTTGGGAAACTATATAGTCCAGGACACCCTGACAATGAGCAAATTTTATGAATTTTTCTTAGAAGGCGAGAGACAAAATCTAAAAGGATTCCCTTGATTTTCAAGCCAACTATGGTAAATTCATGAAGTTTTCTTTAAAGTGTAAATCAGATTAAGTATTTCTATTTAATTATCCCCTTTGGACCAGCGCATTTGTTGGATTTAAACTGGAATAACCACATTTTTTTGCACTTACAGCTGCATATTTGGCTTTTAAAAACAAGAACACATATTTCATTTGATGGAGATTCACATTTAGCTACTTCACTTGTCCAATTTGCAGTGATGTCAAAATAACTAAAGTAACAGGCGAACAGAAATCAGCAGAAGGCGGCGGCTCATAGCCTCAAGTGAAAATCGATCAAAAAGTGTAGCATGCTTTTGGGCAACATTTATAATTCAAATCAAAACTGCCAAAAATGGTACAAGTAGGTTAGAGATTTTGCCAACTGACTTTACTGTTCGCCTGGTATTTGACTAGGCACAAGGTAGGTTTTGCGGCGGCTAAAGACAGTCGGGCAAAACATCCTAGTGCTTATTGTTGTTGGCCTGGTAGTTCAGCGGGGTCAGTTGCAGCGATGAAGCTAAAAAGTAATCAAGTAAAAATTACCAAAGTAATGGGCCCACAGAAATCAAGTGTAGGAGGCGAATTGACAGCTGCAGTTGAAAAAATTATGTAGCATGCTTTTAGGAGCAACTGAAAATTGACTTTGGGAATGGACTGTAGACGGTAAGCACTAAGGTAGGCGAAAAGAAAAGCTGGAAAAGAACAGTTCTTAGGGGAAAGGATTGTACTTAGGACAGATTTCATCTCATCTTCTGCATGTGTGCTATCTGTGGAATTAAAGCCCCACCGCACACAGACAGCGGAGCGGGGCAGACTATGAACTTTACGAACAAAATGCTGCGCTCAGCTAAGCTGTTGGTTATTTAAAAAAGTTAATTACAATATATTTCGGAAGCGCATCGGCCTCCGTCTTCAGGGACAAAATTTATGACACGTCTGTTCCGCTTAACGTGGAGTTCAAAACGACCTAGAGCCGGCTATAATTAACTGTTTAACAATAAGAAAGGTCGCCACCCAACAACTTCTTTGTTGGTTATTTTCAAATAGGGATGTCCTGGGAATCGTTAGAGATTTTCGTATAAACGATTGCACTTTGAACTAGGAATGTCGAAATATCGATATCGAATACTTGTTGAATATATTTTTGGTGTGTATTTATGTTAGATTCGGCCACAAAAAAGGAGGTTTTCTGAAGGTATTCTCTTGGATATTATTAGCATTACTGATATTACTAATATCGAAGAGAATGCCCTTAAAAAACCTTCCTTTTTGTCCAAAAACAAAAAAAAAGTATTCATAAAAATATCGTCAAAAGTTATTCGATATCGATATTTCGACAACCCTACTTTGAACTAAACTGTGAACTACTTTATTTGCAAAGTGCCAAGAATCAGACCGCCTACTAGATTATGTGGATGGAAAACCGTACGCATCAAATCTACTTGGCTTTGAGCAGGCGGTTTCAAATCGCTCAACTTTTGGCATATAATCATAGTAGCCGGGCATATTAGAGCCCCTAAACATATAAATTCAAACAGCTTTAATATGAAATGCTAACGTTTATACGAAAACCTCTAGAGATTTCTGGAACACACCCTTTTTAGACAGTAACGAGGCAGTTTCCTGTTAAAATTCTTTTAAAATTTAACAAGTTAATCATCTATGGGTAAACATATAACAATTTATGCTGAATCAAGTAGCCTCTTTACAGATCCTATACAGATTAAGGACCGACTTCACATCTTCATTTGTATTTAAAAAAAAAATTTACAGAAGATAAGAATGCGATTTTTCCAGTAGGTGTCGCTTCACTCTGGCGATATCGCATTTTTATCGCATTCTCATCTCCCTTCGGGAAGAAATGTGTCACTCTGCGACACTTTTTAATTAAAAAAGTGATATAATAAAAAAAGTTTTATAAAGAATATAATCAAGCATATATAATTCAAATAAAATATTTTAAGAAAAAATACTTTGTGCGCGCTGCGCTCATATAGCTCTGCTTGCCTGTTCCGATGAACAACGAATTAAACAAACTTATATTTAATTACATGAAAAACTTTTACTTACTCTGAGGCGATTCGAACTCGGTTTCCTTGGACTGAAATCACGATGGGACTGACGTTTTAGACGACTGCGCCACGCTGTGCGTCTAAGACGAGGCAACTAGAGGGTTACTTGTATTGAATCTATTTGAAAGCATTCACCCCTAAATGAATGCTTGTAATTCTCAAGTTCTTATTTATCACTCTGTCCATATATTATATATAGGGCAATAGAAATTGATGCCACATATCGCCAATTTATCCCTTTTATGTTAAAAATGCGAAACCTTGTGTGTTTTGTTTTTGTAAATCGCCAAACTATCATCAAACTCTCATCTCAAACTATTGCCAAACTCACTTTTTGACGAGAGAGATAAGAAACCCGACAAAATGTTTGCAGGGAACATAAAACAGAGTAAATTCTTAGTTTATCGAACACATAGATGTGGAATCGTCCCTAATACCCGCCCCTTTTGGGCAAAGGGTCTATTTAAAGACAAGAATAAGCCCCTCTTTTAAATTTCTTTCAAAACCAAATCAATTTCGCTTAATACAAATTGTTATTTAAAAAATCTATTTTTATAAAATCGTTTTCTCGCTTTTTTTTTACTAACTAAACTTTCTAGGAAGCAGTCAAAATACAACAAAAGGCAACTTAAAATTAAGTTAATTTTCTTAAAAACTAAACAAATTTAACTTATTTACGTGTATTTACAGTCCAACTAAGACTAAACTCTGACACTAGGCTAATCCTCCATAAACTGCATAACAGCCTCCGAATCGCTAAGCAAAACCAATTGCTCGAGACGTTCGATACGCTTACGCATATCCTCTTTTTCTCTTTGATATAAATCAACACGTCGACGCAGTTCCTCATTCTGACGACGCAGCTCATGAAGCTGTCGGCAGATCTCTGAAGAGGTAAGCAAAGGCATAACATTGGGGGCCTTTGTGGGGGCCAAATCGCTGCGTAGATTTGAGCGTGTAATGGTTTTATGAATCGAACCATTAGAGGGAGTGGGCTTGAGTTGGATGGTTTGAACAGTGCCCACCTGTCCACGTAAAGAGCTGGTACTTGTGGCGGCAGGATTGGTAGTAATGGCAGGTTGTTGGGGGGTCATGGCTTCGGGCTCATCTAGTATGGGGCTATCCGCACTCTTTTGCAGCGAGGGCAATTTGAGCTGAAGTTTAAAAAACAGTTAAAGGTGAAGGGGAGATGGAATATGCTGGTAAACAAACCTGTCGGGACTGCAATTGACGCATATTCACCAGCTTGGTGCCATCGGACAGCTGACGTACCACTCCAGAGCTGGTTTAGAAAGTAAAATTTTACTCAACATATTTGAAAGAGGGGTAGGGAAAGTTACCTGGCCAAGGATCCCGGTATTTTTTGTAAGGATTTTGTGGGATTATCTGTGTTGCCGCACAGCTTTTTAAAATCCGTCAACGAGATTATGCGTATATTCTGTTAACCATAAAAATTAGTTAATATTTTAATAAATTTGATAAAATTTGTGTGGTTTAACCTTATTCTTGGTCACCCCCGCAGGACTGGGTGAGGCGGGTTCCTTCTGTTTGATGACATTCATACGTATTTTTTGTGGTGGCGAACTACTGTTGATGGTGGTGGGGTTGGGTACACGTACTCCAGTCAGCTTTCTGATGTTATTACCATTTGTACTTTGCTTGGACGGTTTGGTTTCATGCAACAGCATGCGTCCACCTTCGGATAAAATCAATTTGCGTCCATTTTGCAAAGCGGTGTTTAACATTTCCTTGGATGCTTCATCATCGGGGTCCTGCATCATATCGGCTATGCCATGAGACTTGAGCATGTTTAAGGCCGAGTTACCCAACACATTTGTGCCTGGAAAACACATTTTGAAGGGAAAATTGAAGGGAAATAAGCTGAAGCAAACTTACGCCCACGTAAGGTTTCCAGCACATCCATTTTATCCTCCATATCCACATCCTCCAGACTTTTTGGTGACTTGGTATCATCCATTATGGAATTTACAGCTTCACTTGTTTCTTTCTATAAATTTTGGAAGAAACATTTGGTTAAGAATTGCCTTAATCAGGGTTTAAGTAGGTGTAGGTGGGTAGGTTAGGAAGCTGGTACATACTCTGCTTCGATGTGTTAGCCGCTGGCGTTTTTATTTGGAAAAGTTAAATCAATTAAATCCCTTCCTTTTGTTTCACTTTACACACTCACCTCTGTCTCCTCATTAAACTTCCGATTGGCCTGGGCCTGACGTGCCGCTTCCAATTCTGCCAAAATATCCGCCTGTTCTGTTATCACCGCCAGGGCTATGGGGGTTTTGCCAAATTTGGAGGTCAGTGTCACATCAGCTTGACACTTCAATAGCATGCGAACTATGCTTTTATGTTTCTTCTCCACCGCCCAGTGTAAGGGTGTCATGCGTAGCTAATAAAACAATTCCAATTAATACCCAAATTTTCTCTAAAATCATTGCCTTCTCACCATATCCCTGCAGTTTACACTACACTTCAGCGTCAGCAATAGATTAACCACACGCTCATGCCCATAATAGCAGGCCAAATGCAGCGGTGTACGATCCACCTTAGTCTTGGCATCCATATTGATCCCACCACTTAGCAGTATTTCACAAATCTCCAGTTGATTGTTCATGGCCGCAAAATGTAAGGCCGACATGCCCAGCCAATCGGAGGCAAATGGTGCTCCATGTCCCAAGGCTGTCTTTACCCCCGTCACATCGCTGTCTCGTGCGCATTGCAACAGTTGTTTCCCCAAATCCAAACAGGTGGCGGCTGCTGCGGCGCCCTTTTTCAGCAATTCCCCCTCAGTGCGCTGCAAATAGGAAACAAACTTTGTTTTAATACCACCGGAAATGGCCAACGGATGTTACTCACTATTTCGTAGTGTAGCAAATGCTGTTGCTGTTGCTGCTGCTGCTGCTGCTGTTCCATTGAAGTCGGATACACATTTCCAAATTTATCCAAAGTGCATTTAACCTTAGAGCCCTGGCTGTGCATTTTTCTAGCAGGCAAACACTTTCGGTAACTGGGACAAGTGGGGGAGAATCATAACGGCTATCAATTTTATAATTAAATTAAGCGGAATTAAGACAAAAAGTAAATTAAAGTTGTTTATGTTTAATATAACTTTTATTAATTCTAGAGATGAGCGAAGCGAGTTGAAGGCTATCGATAAGTCGACACGTTTTAATGGTATCTACATGAAGATGTAGAAATTGTGTTATATCTACATGTGTAGATTGTAAACACGCTTACAATCAACAGTCGATTTTCTGGAATTGTTGCAGGTCCGTATTTTTATCTGAGAAATTTGATTATTTGGGCTGGCCACCGCGTTCGCCCGATTTGACGCCGCCTGACTATCTTCTGGGGGATATTTGTCAAAGTGGTTACGTTATCCAACCAAAGGGTAGAAGAGCTCAGGACAACATGCTCGTGATGAAATAGCCGCTATTCCGGCCGAAATTTGCGAAACCGGTGAAATCAACAAATAATATAAAACCATTTAAATATATATTCAAATTAGTAAACTCAGTCTTCTTGGAACAGATTAAATGATTAAAATTACCCACACAGAGTTTTTATTTCGTTCTTTGATGTTTAAAAAAAAACATCCAAAAAGTAGTCGGAATTTGTTTATAAATCAAAAAACTTTATTTATTCTTCCAAATCAATTTCATCGCCTTCAAAGTAATCCCCTCCCGATACAATGCACTTATGCCAACGTTTTTTCCAGTCTTCGATGCATGCCAAAAAAGTCACTGTCAGGTATGGCCTTCAGAGCGCGTGCCGATTCACGTTTAATCTCTTCAATCGACTCGAAACGGTGTGCTCGGAGTGGTCTTTTGAGTTTGGAGAATAGCCAGAAGTCACACGGAGCTAAATCAGGCGAATACGGTGGTTGCGGAACGACGATGGTGTTGTTTTTGGCCAAATGATCGCGAATAACGTGCGCAGTGTGAGATGGCGCATTATCGTGGTGCAAAAGCCAAGAGTTGTCGGCCCATAAATCTGGCCTCTTTTTACGAATAGCTTACAATTTGGCCCGGCGGAAGGAAGCCATAAGCACGACACCACGATAATCAAAGAAAACAGTCAGCATGACCTTGATTTTTGAGCGACTTTGGCGTGATTTTTCCGGCCTTCTTTAAAACCATTTGTACCAGTCAAATGTTGTTGATTTTGGCAGAGCTTGGTCGCCGTAAGCCTTCTGCAACATTCTCAACGTTTCCGCAGCGGTAATTCCATTCAGGAAGCAAAATTTAATCGCACTTCTTTGTTGAATAATTTCAGACATTTTAAAAAATCGCCGAAACCACTTTTTGCGTGTCACAAAACCAAGCGTTAAGCAGCCCATCCACACACGAATTTGTTCGACGAATTTGTTCAGCTCGTCAAAATGTTCGACGTTAGTGGAGGTGTTCGTGACAGTTTTTTTGTTCGACGTTTTGTTCGCAAAGAATTGAAATGTTTCTATCTTGCGAGTGTTCGTGCGAACATGTTCGTCAATGGATGCGAACATTTGCACGAACATCATTTGTCAAAAATATTTGTAGAGTGAACACGTGCCCAAATGAGCAATGATTGTTGCTGGAATTTATTGAATGCTCCCAAAATGATGAAATAATGATTTAAACTAATTTGTATCGCCATCTAGGCCATGATTGTGTTATTTTTCGCTGCCATATTTTCATGTTAACTCGTTGTGATTTTTTGAGAAAATGATGTTCGTGAGAAATGTTCGCCTGGTTAGTGGGCAAACGTATTTTTGTTCGACGAACAAATTCGTCGAACAAATTCGTGTGGTGGATGCCACTCCAAACAATAATGAATAAAATTTGACAAGTATTTGAGTCAGAGTGACAGTGCTGCCAACTGTTTACGAACAAATTCCGGCTACTTTGTTGCCCACCAAATTTACTGGCACCGCGTGAGATGTCAGATCGCTTAATGACATACCGCGTTTGAAAGCGTACAGTCCAAGCAAATTTTACCATGGAACAATACACGCCACGCGAGCGCTCTGAAATAGTTGAAATTTACATTCAACAGAACAAGTCAATTGTGAAAACTCAACGTGCTTTTAAAAAATTCACAATTTACATTGAATGGGACCGTAAATAAGCAAAATTGCCGTATTTACGCCACTGAAAATCCTGAGGAGATTCAAGAAGTGCCTCTTCATGACGAAAAAGTCACAGTTTGGTGCGGCGTTAGTGCGAAAACGGTCATTGGGCCGTTTTTCTTCCAAAATGAAAATGGCCATGCTGTTACCATCAACCAGGAGCGTTATCGCGACATGATGACCAATTTTGTGATGCCAATTATTCGTCGAAAGCGTATGAGGCAGTTCTGGTTTCAACAAGACGGCGCTCCACCGCACACAAGTCGCATAACAATCGATTTTCTGAAGAGATTGTTTCCGGGCCGTTTGATGTCGAAAAGTGGTGATTTGGACTGGCCACCGCGTTCGCCCGATTTGACGCCGCCTGACTTCTTCTTGTGGGGATATTTGAAGTCAAAGGTTTACGTTAACAAGCCAAGGACCGTAGAAGAGCTCAAGAGCTCGTGAAGAAATAGCCGCTATTCCGGCCGAAATGTTGGCGAAATCGATGGAAAATGCTGCAAAAGGGCACAATACGCCATCAACGCCAGAGCGGCCATTTGAGAGATATCATATTCAAAAAATTGATGTAAACAAAATCTACTTGGAACAAATTAAATGATTAAGGAACCGCCAAATTTTATTTTTTTCTTTGATTTTTAAAAAAAAAACATGGGCCGTCGAATATGAGCTGTATGGTTTTGGAAATAGTTTGATTTTAAATTATAAGTTTCACAATTAATAAATACAAAGGATTAACATGGGTTCTTCACGGCCCACCCCTGGCTACGGGGCCTGATGAGCAGATATGACAATTTAGTAATGATTAAACTCATAATTTTTACCCAGTTTAAATTTGGTTGAAGTCTCACGTTGTTTTGTAGCTTACTTTAAAATTTGCGCTCAATCATTGATGGGATTATTCAAATTTCACCCGACGACGCATATTTGCGTATCGACAATGTGCGATACCTGTTGAAATAATTAAAATAATTATTCAGGGAGCTATCGATAACATACATAAAATACAGATTTGTATTTTATCGGTATTAAATTGAGGCCTTTTTGTTGGAAGTGTGGACTGCCACCAAAGAGACTGCCAAAGGGCTTTGGCACAAAAATTTTTGTGAGTTTTTTTATATGGAGTTTTTTGTTTTGGCAAGTCTTTGGTGGAAGTGTATACTACGCTTAAGCTAGGTACTCAGACGCTCGAATTTTTGTCGGGGCCGATAACGATTCGACAATGTAGTGTGACCAGGCAATAGCAAAAAATTCAACTGTTGTGTGTTTTGTGCATGAGATTCGGTTAAAAAACATTTTAATTTTTACCAGCTTAATCATATATGCCGCAGCATCTGTTAAGAGCACCAATATTTTTGGCTCTTTTCCGTGTGGCCACAGAGCACGAATGCTGTCGTTCACAAATCGAGAAAAAGTTGCATTATTTACATTACTTCAAACTGTTTACACGACAATAAATGAGCATGAAGATTAATTTTCGCTCAATGTTCCTACAATCAAATTTTTATATTCTTTTGCACCTTATTATTTAACGACTGGAATTCAGTTTTCAATGAAATTCATTTGCATATATTTGGCATATTTTGCATATATTTTGCATATTTTCGATATGCATTAAAATTTGTTATATTTGAACGATTAAAGGTCTAAATAAAAAGTTTCGTACCAATCTGATGAAAATTATGGAAATATGCAAAGTCCGAGGTCTACTGATAAATCATCTGGTAATACAACTTAAATTCGCATTTAAGAACTTATCATACACGTATGGATGCAGAAATACGCTGCAATATTAGGTGTCAGTCTTAGAACATATTGAAGATATCGTCATGAACATAATAGTTTATTGGAGAGCTACTTTACTCTCTTGGCCTCAGCTTCGGCAAGCGTTTAAATTGTTTTTGTGTAAATAGCGAAATGTCTTCGGCCCCTAGGGGTATCAGGTGACAATCGCTGACTTACAGACACCCGAAGCAGAATGACTGAAGAACACATTATGGGGTTCTCTTAAATTCTTCACGTGATATTTTTATTAAGCATAATCTGTAAGTCTTTAAAGCCTACACTCAGATAAGATACAAAGTAAGTTCGTCACAATACTTCACATGAAAAAAAACACGTTTGAACTGCTTTGAAATCAGAACAATTTTAAACACTAAACTAAACTAAATTTGTATCTCTTTTGAGTACACGCTTTTAAAGTTTAAAGAAAAAGTAACTCTGACTCTTAATGTTATTTGAAAAAAAGTACAGTGTAGTTTTAGAAAACTATTGGAAACTGTTCAAAAGATTAGATATAACGGTCTATTGAAATCGTCACTAGCAGTTTTATGGTGAAGTAGTTCCTTTAAAGCTTTTCAGTTTTCTTAAGTTTTAGAAAATAACGATAATATCGATGTTTTTTGAAGGCGATATGTCAAATATCGGTATTGAACATTTGCATTTTTGATATTATCGATATTGACATTTTGAGAAGTATCGACAACCCTACCGGCATGTATGGCATTTATCGAAAGTTCTTGAAGGTGTGACAGCTTCGCTTTGGAGTGGTTGCTCACCAAGACCGCCCTGCATTTCACTGACCACAGCCAACGACCTCTTACCTGTAAGCGTGCATTCCCGTTGTTCGATATGCGACGTGACCAAGGAATAGCCGATATTAATGAAGAATAGGCGACGGTGGATGTCTTTTGTTTTGTTGTATAATTCCAGTAGGGGTTCAAATCCATGAACAAAATGAATACATTCAAAGCGGATATGTCGCAAAACACCGCATCAGGCCATCGGTTGACCCTGCGACCATCTTATCCATTTTGTCGATGCCACACTTTGTCCGTTTATAAAAATGTATGATGTATTATCAACGTAAAAAGCGACATCTCTTCGGTACGGGCGAAACCAATGTTGAGTCCAGACTGTGGTTAGAACAAATTGCGAATTGTAAATTGATTTGTTCTTTATATCCAACAGCAGAGGATGCAACTCCCTCCTTTCACTTTTTTCGAATAATGCTGACAATCGACATTTGTCGCTGCTTTAATTTCACTATCAGGTTGTGAGAAGTGAAGAAATTGTCGATTGTTACACTTCTCTCGACCCCAAATAAATATACCTGACTTTACTTGCAAGTTTGAGACAGTTTGTCGTATAGTATTCGGTTCATCCAGTGAATACTAAATTTTATTGTCTTTTGACAATTCCACTTTGGGTTCAGCAACCATTACGTTTTTTGTCTCTGAAATCTACATCTCGTATCACTTTCATCTTAGAACCAATTTAATTTTCATTGGTCAGTTTCAAAAGCATTGTACTCCTTGTATTCTTTGTCGTCCGCCACTATATTTCCCGATGCAGGCGCCATATCGTCTTAAAATTTATTTGAAAACACCAATTCTTCCCTTAACGAAACACATTTGGAGCATAAACAAGCAAATTACTCGCGCTTTTCTTCCTATGTGTCAAATTGACACGCCAAGGACGCTGTTGTAACTTTTGCTATATCAGCACAAAAACCTAATAGAAACACACCTAGGATAAGATTTGTTGAAATTTGGTCCAAATGAATAAAAAATTGTGTCAAATTGACACAAAGGTCGGAATATGTTGTAAATAAAAAATTGTGTCAAATTGACAATAACTGCAAATAACATCTGCTTACATTTCTATATGAAACTTCTTCTTCAGACCATGAATTAATTCAGATTCGTTCCCCGCTTTTTAAACTCCCATCCAAGTGTAACCCAACTGGGACAATTTTTGGTTCCAAAATAAATTCCAAGCTTTTTTCACTGTGGATAAATATATATATATTTATTTATTTGGCATATATGGGGGGGCATATTTATTATTGTATGTATGTATTTGTATACACATAAATTTACATAATATTATTCATGTTGTATGTATTTTTATGTATCTGTGTGTGCCATTTATTCATTTTTGTTTTTGAAACGTGCACGCGCTCTTCTCCCTCTATATAGACAAAAAATTGCTCATAATCAGTCATAACCAAGTACAAAGCACACACTTAGGCGACGCTGTCTCTATATAGTTTACATTTTTAGTTATTATCATGCATTTTTTTCTCTGTTCATGTTTCAAACTTAACATTGGCCAACATCCTCACAATGTCTATTAAATAGAAAATTGCTTAAAGAATTTTTCAACTGTTAAAAATTTAATTTCTATATAATTTAAGCACTAAAGAGGGGAGGATACATAAATATTAAATATATATATATATATTAGATTTTAAATTAAATTCGCTCAATTATGTTTCAGTGTATGTTAACAATAATTCTGTTTACGAGACCAAATTGACAGGGAAACAATTTGATTTGGTTTTTGTTTAACTGCAAAACGTTGCAAGTGTGTATGTATGTATGTTTACTATATTATGTATGTGTAGTTTTACAGATGTTACTACTTTTTCACGATTTTGGTTTTGTTTTCCAGCTAAGATATTAGTTTTTTTTTTTTTTTTTTGGGAATGGTATTTTTGTGGGTGACCTGAACAACAACTCTAACAGGAGGCTAAATGTTAAAAACGTTTTGGCTTGTAAAATTCCATATACGAAATATGTTTGTATGTATGTATAGTATGTATATAAGAGCCTTTTTACACTCGGGACACATTTAAGCACATTTCTACATTTGGTTTAACCAGCAGATGTGGGATCAAATTTTTATTAAAACTTTTGTACTACTTTCAAATTATGGAAATATTAAAAACTCACAAACATCGAAATATTTCACTGAATTTTTTAAGGCCAATTAAAATAGAGGGTTTTCCAGAAAAATATTCATGGATTTTTACTTTAAACCTGACAAAAAAATGTTCTGGCAAGCAGAGAAGCAATGGATTCCCTCAGCACCTCCTGTAAGGTGCAAATCTACTGGACGCCCAGACACCAGGGCATTGGTGGAAACGAATTGGCAGACAGTCTTGCAAAAGTCGGGGTCGCACTAAGCCAAGCAACAACACTAAACATAACCATCTCCGTACAGACGCTATACAGCAGTATGGAACCAGCGGACACCTGCAGGAAATGTAAGGAACCTGGAGTTGTAGAAACTCTAGAACACCTCATCTGCAACTGCCCAGCAATCGCCACAACAAGATTAAAACATCTGCAAACCAAGTTTTACCTCTCTGGAAGAGAGTTCCCCCAAACAACTATTGGCATTGGGGTAGC
Organism: Lordiphosa stackelbergi; assembly: GCA_018904235.1. Taxonomy (NCBI): domain Eukaryota; kingdom Metazoa; phylum Arthropoda; class Insecta; order Diptera; family Drosophilidae; genus Lordiphosa; species Lordiphosa stackelbergi. The sequence continues at coordinate 4,722 of JAEIFU010003951.1, read as the reverse complement.
GTAGACAGACCAATAATACCGACCAAAACACCACCCTTCAACACCAAAATATCACCATATGTGAAACGGTCACACTGAATTGCAACCACTGATTTTAATTATGGAATGCAGAAGACATGGCCAATACAAATCTTTCCATTGAATTGAAATTATGCCGACGGGTCGGTGTTTTTTTGCTCATACTCCATCGGAATTGAATTGGCTGTTTCTGCCTGTCAAGTTAGTGCCGATGCCTGTCAAGTTAGCGGCACCATGAGATTTCCAACGGGCATGAACGGAATTTTTGTTTGTCTGAGTTCGACTATCTATGTGTGGCCCCTACATGGGGCCAGCCGGAACTACCTACCTACTACAAATTTGGTTTATCTGCCCAGTACAGGTTCGGGGTTAAGTCAGATCTATATTTTAAGCTCCTTTTTTGACCACTGATTAATCATTTGGATGTTCTATCTGATTCGGCAATCAGATTTTGGGCTCATGACACCACCACCGTCCCAGCTTACTTAGAAGAAGAGATGAGCACGGGTCGAGTTATTTCAACATATTTAAACTGGACTGAGATACCTATTTCTTAGAAACTGTACCAAAGTCGATGAATCTATAGACTTTATGCACATATTAAATTACCATAACATTCGAAACAAAAAACATTATTCTAAGCCAGAGGTGGCCATTGCTCCGAGAGTTATTTTTCGGCAACTGGCGTCACTCAGGCGCATAATTAATTGCCTCGCTTCTGACATGCACAAGCAGACGTCGCAACAAGTGCAATTCCCGAATCGAACTGAGTTGAACGCAAGGAGTGCATTTTATCTGTTGTTGTTTAGATGTTTGAGCATTTTTTGGACAAAAGCATTTTACATTATTTGCACTTTGATTTGTGTTAAGTCTTGTTTGTGTTTAGTGATCCAGAAACGGAAGATCACATGCGCGTACGAAAGCAGATGTGATAACACGAGCTTCAAACTCCACAGCTGAGAAAGCGGACGCTGTGCACTACCAAAAGACGAATACTGAAGAGAATTCAAATATTTAGGAAAAAGCAATGTTTTTTGTTTCTATTACAAAAAAATGCACATAAAATTAATTGAAATTTGACCCGTCTAAAATAAGAGTTTAGTTAAAGACTTAAGAACTCACAAAAAAATGTTACAGCCACACAAGTGAATGGCAAGGTCAAATTTCAGTATGGAAGGTTTGCTCACAATATATTTTATTTCGAAATGGAAGAGATTAGTTTTACCAAGATCAGGGAAACAAATCGGAGTCCGAACCGAAGCCGGAGACCAAAAATAACCGACTGATCACTCAGAACCAGAGCTGGAAACAGAAATTTAGTATTTTTTTTTTTTAGAAAACAAAACATCGCACCTGTAAAAAATTCGTTACAATTATGGATTTTCTGTATGGTTTTAGTGACCGCATTGATTTAAGCAGGATGGCAACACATATCGTCACACTTTACATGCATAAGGGCATTTTGGAACGTCGCGACGCGCCCATCTCTGATTTTAGTCAAAGTTGTTTGCTTTTTATAGCGCTGCCTCAAGGTCAATGATTAATTATAGTTCAATACAATCAACACAATTCAACAGAGATTGGAATAGCAATGGTATATGTCTGGACAGTACTGTTTCGGAATTGTCCCCAATTCCTCTTCAGCAGACTTGAATGCTTTTTCCACACTCCAAACACTAGCATTCTTGGCCATAAATATATGGGATTACACAAGTGTATAATTCAAGACCTGATTTTTCTGAAACGATATTTCAGCCAGAAAGTATGCAATGGTTTTTGAAAGAAACAGAACTGAGAGAGATTTCATTTTCTTATTAGAAAATCTAGTTAGAACACCAGATGTTCCAATTGAAGTTGTTTCATCTCTAAAAACAGGGCTGAATCTCTCGACAAAAAATTTCGCCTTTTTTAGTTTTGGGTTAATTTGACGTTTAACTGAAAGCTTTTGATTGTGTTATATGTTTTTAAATCATAATTAAAGTTTAAGTCATTTTCTCCATAAATATAATGCAAAATTTAAAAATTAGTTGGCGCTAAACATGAGGTATAACTTGCAGCCCTTAATCCGCTGCCTGTCAAGTAGATGGCGCCACCATCGACAGAGGGAGCTACTGAGAAAAGGGCTTTGCTAAATCTCCCAACAAATCACGGGAGGTTTGAAACCAACCAAAATTAAAATTCTGTGGCACCTAAGCATTGCAATTCGGTTGGAAGAGTTTTCTGTGGCACCCCCGTATATCTTTGGCTGTGGCTAGAATCTGAACTTCGTTCAGTTTTACTTCTGGCGGCGCCGAAGACGAGAAATACACAAGGTATTTCGGTTTGTTTTTAATAGGGAAACCGTTCAGAGATAAAAAATTGAAAGACTTACGAGATTTCTTACAAATTTCAGAACATAAAGACTATGAGATGAGAAATGGTGTAATATATAGAAAGAAAGGTGGCGAGACACTTTTATTCTTTCTACCGGAGGAAATGGAAGACCACGTGTTATACAAATACCACGACGAACTCGGACACATTGGGACAGATAAAATGATAGAAGTTATTTTAAAAGCTACTGGTTTCCGAAAGTCAAAGCAAAGCGACACATTGACAATTGCCTTAAGTGCATCACTTATTTACCAAAAGAGGCCAGGTAGAAGGATTTTTAAACAATATACGAACGGGTGGACCCGTTCGAAGTCTTACACATAGACCATTATGGACCCGTTGACAAGTAGGTCGAAAAATTTAGTAATAGCAGACGCGTTTACGAAATTCGTTAGACTCTATACAACGAAAACTACTAACACTAAGGAAGCAGTAGCCGCACTAAAAGATTATTTTCGTGCATACAGCCGACAGGGGTAGCTGCTTCACTTCAAAGGAATTTGAAGACTTCTTGGAAGAGAATGAAGTTAAACATATCAAAATTGCTACTGGGTCACCTCAAGCAAACGGACAAGTAGAAAGAATAAATAGAGTCATTGGACCTATGATCGCCAAATTGGCAGAGCCTGATAGGGGTTTATATTGGGACACAGTAGTTGAGTCAGTAGAGTTTACTTTAAACAACACAAATCACAGGTCCATCAATCAACACCCTAGTAAAGTCCTATTCGGAATGTCCCAGAGAGGGAAGTTAGTTGATGACTTGAGAGAAAGTTTAGATAAATTGGAAAACAAAGAACAGACGAGAGATTTAGAGAACGTTAGAGAGAAGGCAAGCATACAGCAAAAGGAAAGTGCAATTGTCAAACAAACAGTACTTAGATTTAAAACGACAAGAACATAAATATAAAGAAAACGATCTTGTAGTGGTCAAAAATTTTGACTCGCATACAGGAGTGTCGAAAAAGTTAATCCCGAAATTTAAAGGCCCGTATAAAATATCTAAAATTTTACGAAATGACAGGTACGTGTTGGAGGATGTTGATGGGTTCCAGTTGTCTGAACTCAACTTTTTTTCCGTTAAAACCAGACTTTCAGGCCCTTTCCCTGATCTGGAATCGGAATTGTTAAATGAGTTCGCTTCTTCGGCTTTTAACTTCAAAATCCCATTTACCTTAATTCCACCTTCTTGATGACAAAAGATTTGCCCCGAATTCTTTAATCATCTCTTACCAATTCCGATCAATCGAATTTGGAAACGGGAACAGGCCTTGTCGGTTGATTGACATTTTGAAATTGTAAACTTTTTTGAGTGTTTTAATAAAATATTGTCGAAAAGGAGATATGAATCTATAATAATGTTGTCGTTCTTCAACGATCGAGGGTCGATGAGCATTTTCAGTACTTAAACCAAAGAATTATTTTACCAAATCCAAAACAAGTTTCAAGTTCCTAACTCATTTTTGAATGAAACATGGAAATACCCTTGAGTCTTAGTGAAATTTCTTTAAAATAGCTTTACACACATTGATATTTCATCTATTATAAAACTGGTTCAAAAATTCAAGAAACCATTTCAACTGCTACAAAAAATGCTAACGTTTTGATCATAGACTGACTACATCCAACTGTAGAAATGTGCTTAACTATAGTCCAGTGTAAGCCGCAGCCATAATAAAGTGTATAGTTTCTGCTAAAAACATCTCAAATGTTTCTCAGTGGGTTGGTTTACTCTATAATTCATCATGTTGGTAGGCAGGAGGAGGAGGAGTACAGAGAGAGAGTAAAAGAAAAAATGGAAATTAAACACACACATAAATTGCAATTAAAAACAATTATAAACAAACATATTTATTTTCAACTTATAACGAGAATTATAAATACCTAAAAGAGAGTACGTATTCGTATGTATGTACACAGTTAATAGGAGGATGGTAAAAGGTAAAAGTAAAACAAGCATTGTCCAACAAACAAAAAAATAAAATAAAAATTAAAATAAATTAGGGTATTTTGTTGCTCACCCGCTGCGGCCGCTGGGTAAATGCAGTTTTTCTTTTGCTTTTTTAATAATATTTCAACTTTCAACTCTTGTATCAAATATTTTTGTTTGCATATCGTGTGTAAGTTGTAATTCTTGGTATATATAGTAGCTATATGGGTGTAGTTTTATATATTATAATCTTAAGCAGCTGAACTGTCTACCTGTTGCAGGGCAGCGGCCGCCTCGACCAGTTCAATGGCAGCCACACGGGCCGCCGTGAGCGTCACATCCGCATCAAAGCCCGGCTTGTGGGTGGGCGATTGACTGGGCGTGCAGTTGGTGCTCTTTGG
>JAEIFU010003950.1:0-21835 GCA_018904235.1 Lordiphosa stackelbergi | reverse complement strand
ATATAAACACACTGCAAAACATGATATATAATACCTCAGTGCAAAATATGTGCAAATATTTTTTCGTTTCTCTTCTTCCTCAATAGTAACAGAACATATGTTCTAGGTATGCAAAAGTCTTTTGTTGTTATCTATTTTTAGAATGCTTTTGCATAATTCTTCTTTGGTCATCATTCTTAGTACCGTTATCACACATTTGAGTGGCGAGATTTGATTTTCTTAGGAAATAAGTTTATGTGCAAAAACCAATTAGTGTGCATTTAATGGTCGGCGTGCAACAAATTGGATGTGTTTTGATAAAAATGAAAAGTTGAGAGTAAATTAAGTAGTTGTTGCAGAAACACAAAAAAATTTTTTAAATTTTCCTAAGAATGCCGCGTGGAACACATTTATCAGCTGAGGAACGCGGACGAATCCAAGGATTGAACGAAGGTGGGTCTACCATCACTGAAATAGCTTCCAGAGTGTCTCGACACAGAAATACGATAGCTAATTTCTTAAAAAATCAAGCTCCTATGGTCAGATTAAACGCAGTGGCAGACCGAGCCACATCGACGATAGGTGCAAGCGTGAGATTAAGCGCCTGGCTGTAAACAATCAAATGTCTTGTACAGGCATTAAACGTCATTTAGAGCTCAATGTCGGTAGAAGACGGATCCATCAAATTTTAACTGAAAATTGTAACCTTAAACATAGTTCCCGGGTGGCTGTACCGATGCTATTGCCACGCCATCTTAAGGCTCGTTTGGCGTTTGCTGACAGGTACAAATTTTGGACCGAAGAATTCCGAAACGTTATTTTTTCGGATGAAAAAGGTTTAATCTTGATGGTCCTGATGGCTGTCATAAGTATTGGCGTGACTTAAGAAAACCAAGAGAAACTCGCCATAAGAGGAATCACGGCGGTGGATCACTGATGATTTGGGCCTGTTTCGGATATGCAGGAAAGTCTCGGCTATGTTTTATTCCAATAAGAACAAACTCAGAAATCTATATTCAATTGCTGGAGAGTGAATTAATAGATTTTGCAGACGATCTTTACGAAGATAGATGGATTTTTCAACAGGACAACGCTCCAATCCACACATCAAAAGCCACAAAGGCTTATTTTTCTTCAAGAAAAATACCTGTACTGGAGTGGCCGGCTATCAGTCCTGACTTGAACCCAATTGAGGACCTCTGGGGTATCCTCTCAGCCAGGATTTATAAAGGTGGGAGGCAGTTCGACTCAATTAAGCATTTAAAGTACGCTTTGCTTGCAGAATGGGAGTTAATAAGCAATGAAACTCTCTAAAATCTGGCAGATTCCATGCCAAACCGCCTTGCAAAAGTCTTAGAGGCAAAAGGAAAGCACATTAACTATTAAAGTTGATCAAAAGTTTGAACTTAATACAAAATTTTAAGAACTATATAAAATGCACATATACTTATTTCCTAAGAATGAAATAAATTTGTTAAATAAAATTTTTTGTTAATAAATATTGAAGTACTGTAAGGCAGTTCTTAGTTACTGGCTCTAGAGCTATAAGTAAAAAATATACTTGGCTTGTAAAATTTTGGTTGAGTAAAAATATGGTTACAAAAAGGGTAAAGAAAAGAAAGAAACCTATTGATAAGTTGGTCCCGTACAATCTTATGCGGCTCAAGTTCTTATTCACCGAATAACTGAAACAAATGCACTTCAGCGGCATTTTATAAAAAGAATCCTCAAGATAGCAGAAACTATGCCTAATTATGCCCTTTGTCTAGAAACTGGAGCGGAAGAAGGATTTTTCGCACGGTTTAAATTTAAACCTTAAGTACATTCATAGGGTAATATTACAACAAAACATTTACCATCTCCTAATAATATAAACCATTTTCGTATTACAAAGTAAAAATTTATTGCTAAGATTTACGGGGTGAAAAACTTTAAAAAATGATAAATATGATATGTGTTATAACAAAGCATATAAAAATAAAATTAAACATTGTGTGCAAGCATAAGAAAAAAGACCACATATCCCACATCCTGAGTGCAACATCAAGCGAATCTCGTTTTTATAAGTATCTTGACTACAGGAGAGGAAGAACATATTGTAACAATTCATACAGCAGAACTACAATAAGTTGGATACTTAAAGCACGCACTGACACTCTGTGGTTAAACGGAAGTATACATAGACGAGGAAACAAGGAGTGCACGCTGTGCAACCTTAGGGAAGTCGAGGATATAACACACTTCCTAGGCAGATGTCCCGTTATCAGAGAGTTTCGATCCCTTGGAAGAACGCAACTTACGGATCAGGAGATAATATGCGCATTAAACGGTGAAGACCCCTTTTGTTGGATCATGCTTGCAGATTATATAAAGAAGGCCATAAATTATAGGAAATTAATTATAAGCGAGTTTAATATATCATAAATGTCACTTAATTATTTATATTCAGTATATCAATTTATGTTAGTCTATAATTGTAAAGTGAGTCCACCCAACTGTGTTGATAAGGACGAACGATCTGGTATTCGGCGACGAGCCAGGGCATGTAGTAGTCCGAGTCAGCACTTTGAGTGCACAAACTGCCGACTGACGGTTTTAAAACCATGTCGGTATGTATATATAAAAACAAAACTTTGTTCGTATTGATCAATATGTGATACAAATATTTATAATACCTTACACAAAAAAAATACGAATAAAATCGTATCTATCTATCTATCTATCTATCTATCTACTAAGAAGTATGTTCAACGAGCTTAAAAAACGTGGCGCAAATCTCTATTGAAAATGTAAAAACATAAATATCTACACTAAAAACAAAATTCCTTATTCTACTCTAAAACCCAAAAATATTAAGCTGAAACGATGTTTGAACCTGAACCGTTCCAAAGAAACGACAAGCAGAGTCAAAGAGTGTCACATTTACGGTCACAACGTAATGTGAAACTCTGTGACACTTTGTCATGCAGTGTCACTTATAATGATTTTCTTTTCATGGACTATAAAAGCATTGAAAGCCAGCTCTATCGCACACAAAGTGTGGGACTCTAATCTCACTAAACTACCGCCACCTAACCTGTTTCTCGTCGGGACTGCCTTTTGGTATTACTTCGCCGGGGGGAATGCCCTTAGGCTCACCTAGGATTCTCTCCGATGTATAGAATTGCGCTTATCATCGGCGCGACACAGTTTTTGGTAAACTATTGTGGCCAAGTTGCTTTCGGCAGACCAATTGTCTTTCGAGTCAAGTATGCTGCTCACCAGGTTACAAGCAAATGGTGTCCTCTCCACCTTCATACTAAGCTCGTTTCCTTCACGATTAAATGTCAAAAAATATATGTTCTGACAGTCGGTACAGGTTGGGTCGCCCTCGTTATTAAACCTCCAGAGGTAATATTTGAAGCATCCTGTCAGCAGTTGCGCCAGATAGAAATTCAACTGTCCATGTCGTCTGTTTAAGGCGTCGCTTTTAGCGTCCGTTTGTACATCAATTCCACCTCTCCGGCAAAGCTCGATTGTTGCTAATCTTTGCGCCTCCCAATTTAGGTACTCTCCAGTCGCAGACAAGACTTTTCTTTCTTTCGCCAAAAGGTCGATGGGGATCATGCCCGCTATTCAAGTGCTGCCTCTTGGGATATATCTTCTTATTTCTTCTTATAGATCTTATTTTTGTTTGTGATTAGCAAATGTCTATGTGTCTGTTTTGAAGTTTAGTCTAACATGTGTGAGTGTATTTATTATGTGAAGCATTTCCAAAGTAAAACGTTTGTTGTCATGCTGTTCTATTTCTAATATGCTCACAGCTGTTGTCTCTCTGCACAGTGGGCCACAAGCGCAGTTTTTTTGTATTGGGGTTTCATTTCGTTTTTATCAGCGGTGTCACAGAAATCTCCTCTAACCGAATTCCAACCCAAAACCAATTCTCGGTGTCACAGAAATCTCTTTTGGTTGGTTTCAAATCTCCCGTGTTTTGATGGGAGATTTAGCTAAATTCATCAACAAAATAATTTTGATAACCAAGTTTTATTTTGGAAATGTTAGCTAAATTATTTTTCTGGATAAATGGCATCAAATGAATCAAATATGAATACAATTTGCAACCGAATGTTGACAATATAACTCGCTACTCAACCTTAGCTGGCGCTTTCAATATTTGTGGCGCCCTCTATTTACCAACGAGCGCTAAGGGTTGTCAGGTTACATTTTATGAAAATCTGACTTAAATTTGAATTATAATTGAAAAATGCATCATAAAACATAAAACACAATCAACAAATTTAATTTAAACATAAAATTAACTCATAACTAAAAGATGGGAAATTTTTTTAGCGAGAAAGGGTAACCCTGTCTATAGATTGGATAGAGATGGACCATTAAGCAAGCACACAAACCTAACAACTCGGTTTTCTAATTAGAAAACGAAATCTCTTGAAGCTCTGGAACACCGACGGATTTTTCGAGCGTTTTGCAAACCAACCGAGGCCAAAATCTCTAGAGATTTCTGTGACACCACCTATTATGTCCCGATTGGTTTTTATGTGTTTTTATGGGTTAAGCACGGTACGGAGTACTCCAAACTGTTTGGGCGCACAAAAAAGTCAATTATTGCGCGTGTGGAACCTAAAAACAAATTAGTGTGCTGAGATAGCCAAAAAAAATGCGAGAAACGTTAAAAAAAAATGCCAAATTTGGGATTTTTAAGTTAATCTAACACGGTTGTTTATAACAATTAGAATTTAAAAACATTAATAAAAATATGCAGATTTTGAAATACGGATAGTCTCCCGCACAAATCGTGTTAGAAGAGAGATGAGGATGCCAGAAGCAACCATCAATGTCTCAGTTGCCTTATTTTCGGCAAGGGGGAAATATGGGAAGATTTACCAGCGCTATGAGTGTTCTGATAACGCGAAGACAGATTGTAAGATCTAATGTACTTCACACAGAATGGCATGTTCAATAGATGCGTTAAAGTCTCGAGTCAATGAGTCTGGCTGGTGGCCGACTAGCGCCCCAGGAGACCGGAGTCTCCCAGATAGCCATTTGAAACGCAAACTTTCGGACATGCCAATTCCGAATGATATAGAACGTCGAAACTCAATATAAAACTCATCAAGCCCCAGGCATGGTTCGGAGGATAAGGACTGGGGTCGGCATAGTTGTCACGCCCGTTATGACGAGGGACGTCATCATGCCCCTTTCGGGACGAAGGTTCCCACAACAGTTCGAGACAAATCTTCCATGCCTCTTTGAGTTGACGCCAAAACGAAACATCCTCTCCAGCCGCAATACGAATCTGGTGTCGTGCAAGACCAATCAAAAATTTAATAAATTTTCATATAAAAATTAAAAAAACTTTTACTGTTGTTGCTTTTATCCCGGACATGATTGTTGCAGATCTTTGTCGACTGCTGCTGGAGGCTCTCCATGTCAACTGCAGCAAAATTATATTTATTGGTGAGGTTCCAAATACTTATCTTTGCCTCTACGGTATTAATCAGCGCAATTTGACCCTTCTTTTTTTGACATTTTTTGCTTCTGAGCGTCAAAATAAATAAATGTAATTACTTTGGGCGCCCAAAAAAGGCTCGAACAGCTGGAAATACAATCCACAAATGCAGAGTTCGACGTTCGAGTTCGATGTTCGTGTGGATTGACGTTTGGTTTTTTTGCGTACACACCGTAAAACGTTTGACGTCAAACGTTTTGCGTGTGGTTTTACAACGTTTATTTTATATGGAGTTTTTCGTTTGCGAGCGCTTTATGGAGGAATCTGATTAGGCTAGTCTATCAATATATATACAACTTGGGGATATATTCCGCGGACTTGTATTGTTCCGGTGCATTATCTTCTTTTGTTGATTTTCGATCTATATTAAGTTTTTTAAATGTGGAAATAGTGGAACAAAGAAAGTCATTGTTTTAAAGGGTCCTTGATCATAGGATGAAAATCGGATCACTTGAATTTAGTACCCTCCTTATCAAATTTTTGGCTGTGATCATTGGGTATTTTGAGTGCTTACTGATTATCCTACCAGAAGTCATTGGTTTTTGATACCAGTGGATTTAATTTAAACTTAATTGGTTGCCTATTTCAATGACAATGGAGTCAAGGAACGTTAGTTTGTTGTCCATTTCCAATTCATAGGTAAAATTTATGTTTTTGTGATGTGTGTTAAGTACTTCCTATGTGTTATCAATTTCATTCTCTTTCGCTATCGCAAGAAGATCATCAACATATTTTGTGAGAAGCCTAGTATTGTTCACTTTGTTCAGTACTTACTTCATTATAATGTCTGCAATTATTGGTGATGCATTGGAATTCCCATTGGTAGACCTTTTAACTGAACATATGATTTGTCTCCATATCGGAAATATCTATTATTCGTTAAAATTCATTGATATGTTTGTTTCATTTATAAATAGACGGCGTCGATTTAACTTAAAATTATTTCGACTTTTAAAAACAAAAAGAGCACTATGTTAACTGACTTCTGTGTATACTCTTTGCGGCAGCGTAGTCGACATGTGTAAGTAAATGAGCGCGCTCTCGCGTGGCTAAGCACACACACGCAACGCAAAAATAGGCATGTGTGTTTTGACGACCCCTGTTTTAAAATGAAATCCTAGCTTGCGTAAATTGACCTCAAATTTTAAGGTAATTTACGACTTCTGCTGTCTTTGATGGTGTCGCGTAACCGCTCTATTAGATTTCCGTGTTTCCTGAAATGCACTAAACACAAAACTTAGTTTAGTTCTTAAATTCCAAAGTTTTAAAAAATTGAGAAAAAATTTTATGAAAATGTATTGGAAAATATTATGTTTGGTTTACAAATTTGAGGTCACTGCAGCAAAACGCAGTTTGCTTTTCTCTATTGCGTTTTAATTTAAAAAAAAAAATACAGCCAGCAAGGGAGGACACCCCTGCGTGCAGCATTTTCCTTTGTGTGGCATTATTTATATTGTTCGAGTGGCTTGTCCTTGGCCATCTCTCCATCTATTTGGCCTGCAGCAAGCGGCGATTTTTAATGCAATTCTTATGTTTTGGCTTTGCGTTTGCACTTGCCTTCTCAGTTGCCATATTATGCCGGGCTTTTGATTTGTATGTAGGTCCTTGCTAGCAGGTGTCCTGTCCAAAGCAATGCCTGTGGCCAGAGGATTTGAGTAGAATCTAAAATTAAACTATACTTGCATCACAACTTTGCATTGCTAATTGATTTAGCCGGAAAAGTTGTTCGCTCTATGTGTGTCTTGTACCCACTTGCGGTTGGATTTCAGGGAACATTAGCAGCCGCAGGCTCTACGAATTACCGCAATATGTTGTACTTTGTGTTTGCTACTTATCGATAAGCAGGCAGACATTATTAAGTGTACGCCCCCACCAGCATGTTTTGTGGCTTTTCGTTTCGCATTTTCAATGGCGTCAACGACAACCAGCGCGTCCGTGGAAATCTTTTTATAGGTGCACGCTCCGCTGTTTTGTGGTGCAAACAAAAACAAATATAACAGCGGATTAAAACTGCATCTCTGCAATTAAAAAATATGAATTATTTCATATTTCGCGTTTTTAGCCAGGGAGAGAAAGGCAAGGGATTAGAGTGCCTTGAACAGACAACGTTGAAAATTCAGTGGGATTCTATAATTATATTTTTTTATTTCGTGGTATTACCTGAGGTCAGGCATGTGTTGGACATTTCCCAGAATTTCTGAAAACATTGAAAAAATAATATTGAAAATTTTTAATGAACGAGCAACAAGTTTTACTTCGTATACAAAATATTCTATTCTATTCTAAAGACCATCCCAATACATTCTTGAAATTAAGTAAGCGTTTAAAAAAATAAAGGAAATGATTTAAAGCAATTGTCAATTGGTTCAAAAGAAGATCTCGTCAACTTTTCTCTCAGATATTAGTCAGCTGTTTGCTGTTAGAGTCATTTTTTGACTCTTTGAGCTATTTTTGTAACTATGTGCGTCTCCCTCTAACCACCGTGTCGACAATAAAAATTGAGTTAATTTTAAAACAAATAAATTAAATTTGTCAAGTGTGAACACATCACTATGGGGAAACATTGGTCTTTCACTGTATGACTTGTGTCCACGCGAATGTTGTGGTGTGCCTCTTGCTGGAACCCATACATGTAGCGCTTTAGGCCTTCAGAGACCCTGAGTAAGAACCGCGAAAAACGCCTCTACCGCAGCTATCTTGGTTTCATACCTCTCGCAATGTGCGTTATCTTGCAAAGCGCTGAAACAGGCACAGCAGCATTGTGGCTTGTTACATGTCCTGAACCGATAGTTAGTTCTTCTGTCAACTTTGGAGTTTTTTGCACTTATGTTGCCTTGGAATTCCTTACCAGTTATAGCACTCGATCGACCAGTCAACGGACCAAGACTATTAAAGATTGAACTAGAAGGTTCTTAATAAACAGGGATGAGCCTCTATTGTAGTGTTGTGTGGGTCCTGTTTTAAAGTTGAGTGCACACAACTAATGCTAGTTGCTAGTTTGAAAATCAAAAAGATAGTTGAAAAAGTCATTCCTTGTTTTGAGATTGAATATGGAGTTCAAGTCCGTCTTGGGCATTTTAGCAGCAATCCCTCTTTCGGATGGATTACAATTTAAGGGAAGGTTTTTTTTTGGATTTTTCCGAAAATGAAGCAAACTTTGAGAATGGATTGCGGGAAAATAAAAAGACATACGAACTTATGCTTTTGGACTTAGATTTGTTGTTTATTAACGATTACAAAAATTATTCAATATTTAGGAAATTCAAAATGGCGGCTTGAAAATGGCGCAGCGCAAAAGTCGAAAAAAAATTATTTTTTTATGTACTTTTAATGATTGGAATAGGTGTAGTGGTACATTAAGTTTGTATTCTGACTGTTAATAAGGCGAAAGTGTCCCCACCTGGCTCAGGCATGAACTCCGTGCGTGAGCGTCGATCGTGCCTCATCGTTTACTCGTCATCCATCGAAAATATCATAACGTTTGGAAGCGTATAGAATCGCGAAAAATTAACCGATTTGGATTCTGAAAAAATGGATTTTACTCTAGGAAGTAAGTACAATTTAAATGTATTGCTCAAAATTATTATTAACAATGCCTAAAATAGTAAATCGTTAATAAAAGTAGAGGTTTTTTCTTAGTCACATTCTAAAAAGTCGTGTTAGAAAAAGTCATAAGTCAAAACTCCCATCAGATCCCACTCTCAAACAAATAAGAAATTGTTGTTTAGACAATTCTTTAAAACATATCCAAAAATTAGCTGCAGATAGCTGCATATTTAGTCTCGGTGATGATTTTTGTACCATGTTTGTCGTTACATAATATGTATACACTGCTCGACAGCACTCTCCCCCAATTCACCAAATCAACTTTTTCTAAAGTATTTCGGCTTGTTGAGCACAAAAATCGATATGAAAAAAATCTGTCAAATAGTTATCGATATATTATCGATAAACGTGTTTTTCGACGTTACAGCCAAATCAATTCCGCCATTTTGTTTTCTAAATTTTGACTTCGGATTCGTGATCAGCGACCCCGAAAACCCCCGAGTACAGACTTTTAGCACAATCAAATACGGTTTTCGACTTTTGGCCGTCTTTTTGGGACTTGGGACCACCGTGCGTCGACATCTATCTTTCTGCTTTGTCAAGTGTAGGGCCTCTGGTAGTGAACTAAAATTAGAAATGTATATAATTTATTTAAATTTATAAAATTTCCTATGTCTTGAACCTAACGTCAATTAATTTTGGTAAAAATAAACCAATTTCATGGACGTTTAAAAAAAGTTTAATCCCGTTTAAAAATTAAAAATAAACAATTTTTCATGCCAATTTTAGGTTCAAGACATACAAAAAAGTATATACTTTCAAACATTTTTTGAATGAAGGAAATCGGATCAATAGAACAAGCCCTGTGCTTGACAAAAGGTTAGAAAACATGGTTCCGAGAAAAACGCGTTTAAAAAGCGCTGAGCGTGACGCAGCGCGCTTGACATGGGAACGTTTGACACGCTCTAGCTCAAGAAATACGCGTCGTATTGAAATATCCCTTGGCACATATATTCTACACATATGTAACTTTCATTTTATTTAAAAAAAAAACGATTTTTTTTAAAAAATCCAAAAGAACCTCCCCTTAAGTAAAGTACAAATAAAGTACGAGTTTAAGCCTATATAGGGCCTTCTTGTTTGTTTTTCGAATGTGGAATCAAGCTCAGTTCTAATAACAAAACTCAAATCAAGCCCGATTGATTTTCAAAAATTATACTTTTAAACCAGTGGTGCCCAAACTCACACAATCAAGCTTTGCGCTTGTGTGCGAAGCAGCGAAACACGAAGTAAACGTCATGGCGTCAAACATGAGCAACAAGCAAACGAACAAATGAATGAAAAAGCCGAAAGCAGGCGTAAAGATCACACGTACATATTCTCTCTCTCTCTCTCTCTATGCTGTCGGCTGCGACATGCAATAGGCTTTTCGGGCACCACTGTTTTAAACTTAAATCAAGCTCAACCGTACTCAAGTCAATCTTATAGCTGCCATAAGGCCGATCGGTCGAAATTTGAGTTTTATAAGAAAAACAGTTTCAGTTCAATATTAGCATCCAGCAAATAGCGGCTTGCGCCTGAGATAACTGGAATAACTTAACACATAGTAGAGCAAGGGACCCCTCAAAAGTATCTGAACTTATATTCCTCACAATGGTTCAGTCCCCAGATACGGAGTATATTTGCTCAAGCCCTACTGTTCTTACTTGTTTTATAATAAAGCTAATCTAGCATCAAGTTTGCCAAGCTTCTCAATTTAAACTTCCATGTCATAGCTCTGCGAGGAAACAAAATTTGTTTATTCAGTTAGTCAGTTGATCTTCTAAAAATAACATCGAAAAAAAAAGAGAAATAAAAATGTGGCGCTCTATTCCGAAGGAAAAGAATTTCTACTTAATGAATGGCAGAGCCTACACCGAAGATGATATTGAAGTGCGTAAACTGCAACTCGATTTACCAGCCGCAGCGTCCAGATTGAGACTTTCGATACTTAAGCAGCATTTCCAGATGTTTGGTGAGGTGGAACATTTGGAAGTATTGAATAACAAGAAATTGGGTTATGTTGTCTACGTGAAGGCCAAGGCTGCAGCCAGGGTATTAATGCGTAAGAATCATTTTGTGAATGATTGTCGTCTTACAGTTGTGGCTGGGAATAGTTGGTTGCAGCCAACTCCACCAGTAGCAGCTGATGTGTCGGCGAATTGGTCACTGGGACACGTACACGCGCTACAGAATATGATAAGGTTCTTAACGCTGAAGGAGCGTTTAGACTTTGCCCGTGCCGATGAAGTATTTCGTGAGATCTACAAGGCAGCCTCACCCGAAGTTAGTCGTGTGATAGCCATGAACGAAATGGCCACTCTAACCGAATGGAATCTGATAGATTTCTTCAAGATGTCGGGCCAGCATCTACACCGCTTGGGTGGCAGCTTTTCGCCAAAATGGCCACATGGCCAAAAGATGGCCAAACTTTTGGCTGAGAGTTGTCCCAATCTCAAGAATCTACAATTGGAGCTTGTTCGTATGCCGATTGGGAACTTGCTGACAATGTGTGTTGGGTCCATGGCCATGAAAAGCTTGGAGCACTTGGCTCTGCGCAATTGTTTCATCACCGACTTTTCGTTTACGTTTCTGCAGGAGTTGAGCATGTTGAAGTCTCTGGATTTGAGCTATAATCAGGAGCTCACTGGCGAGTTTATGTATCGCTTGCCCAGTTCTTTGGAGAGTCTTTGCTTGGATTGTTGCGCCAATGTGCATCCCCGTCATTTGGCTGAAATCTGTGAGGCTTTGCCCAGGTTGCGAGAGTTTTATATACAAGATATTAAGTCGAAGGAGTTCAATCCAGTGTGGAATATAGAAGTGGAAGCGGATTGGGAATGGAATATCTATAGTGGCATGGTAGAGCATTGCCTTGAATTGGAGGTGCTGAAGTTTAGTGCCTGCCCGCGAAACGATGAAGACCAATTGGCCAACTGTCCTAAGTTGAAGAAGCTCATAATTTGTGCCTACGAACTAGAGCCAGACCCCTATGAAGTAGGTAAAAGAGTGACTAGAAAACTAACAAACTACATTTTTTCCCTCCAGCTTAGCTTAGAACTGCTTCGTAGTTTCGCCGAGAAGGGCGAACAACTTGAAAGCTTGGTTGTGCTTAATGCTGCGCCCAATTTCATGAACTCCACTCATATCGAATTAATTAAAAATCTGAAGGGTTTGCGTGAACTGATATTCCCACATCTTGATGGATTGGCGGATGCCGATGTTAATATGCTGGCCCAGCTGAATAATTTAGAGATACTTTCATTGAGAGAGCAAACTATTAGCAATGAAGCCGTGTTAGATCTTATTGTTGCCTGCCCCAAGCTGTGCAAACTCCATTTGGTGGAGTGTTTGAGTATAACAAACGTGTTAATAACAGGATACAATCTCTACTGGGAAAACCGCCGGCGTTCCATTGCTGAACGTTCTACTTTGCATATGTATGTGAAGGGTACTTCCATCACCGATGATGTAAAATTTAATGAGCAGGCGCTAAAAATTTTTTTTAATTAAGAGGGAAGGGAGAAGGCTAAAGGTTCAGGTTGATACCTTATTTATTGATTTTTTTTGTTTTTGAATGATTTTAATGTTCTCGTTGTCATAATCTAGACTTGAAAATTTGTTAAATTTATAATGTTTATAGCATCTAATTAAAAAAAAAAAAAAAAAAACTGGCTTATAAAAAATTAGGTTGTACTTTTTTACAAATATTTTTAATGTATAGAATACTAGCAATAACCCGTCGCGCTTCGCTGCGCCTTCAACAGTATAGAACCAATGCACACCTACTTCCCATCCACATCCCACCCACTCTCCACCCAATTCCCACCAACTGTCCACCCACTTGCCACCAACATACCACCCATTTTCCCCCTACACCCCATCTACATCCCACCCACATCTCTCCCAAATCCCACACACATACCACTCACTTACCGCCCACATCGCGCCCATATCCCGCTCACATCCCACCCACTTCCCACCCACATACCACCCACTTCCCGCGGGCGGATTTTCCTACATTAAAAAATCACATTTCAAATTATTTCGTATTCTACCCTTACAAACCGAGTTTCAAGCCAATCCGATGAAAAAAATTTTATTTCATGCTGACTTTTCCGGGAATTTTCCGACCGTTGGGTAAAATTTTTCAACATCGGAAAATCACATTTAGAACTATTTCGTATTCTGTCTTTACAAACCGAGTCGCAAGCCAATCGGATGAAAAATAGTTTTTGCTTGCAGAATTTTCCGGCCATTTTCCTCGTGGGCGGATTTTCCGAAATCGGGAAAACACGTGTCGAATCATTTCGCGTACTATGCTTAAAAACCAAGTTTCAAGTCAATCGAATGAGAAATAAAATTTTTCCCATAATATCTTTTCCGACGCTTTTCCGGGTGGAATTTTCAAAATTTTTTTTCTTAGTGCGCGCCTGCAGAACTAAACGAAGGTCTATGCCAAATCTCAAACCTGTACGATAAGCCGTTTAGGCTGGGCGTTGATAATATAAGGTTGTCAAAAAAGTCTGGCGGTATTTTCGCAAGCTTGTCTTTGCAAGCGCGTAGTTCTAGTGGTATTCGTCGCATCGGTTCACGCTAGAGCTTTTTGGAAAGCTCTTTTCACGCGCTAACACTTGTTTGATTTATTGTTGTTTATTTTTAGTCGTTCGTGAGGCAAAAATGCATCTCATGCTGCCAATAAAATTTGTGCAGTTTATGGACCCGATACAGTTTCCATTTCCACCGCACAACGATGGTTTCAACGTTTTCGTTCTGGTGCAGAGGTGATCGAAGATGCGCCACGGTCCGGAAGGCCTGTCGTCGAAAATTGCGATAAAATCGCTGAATTGATCGAAAGAGACCGGCATAGTAGCAGCCGTAGCATCGGCCAAGAGCTGGGCATGAGTCATCAAACCGTTATAAACCATTTGAAGAAGCTTGGATTCAAAAAGAAGCTCGATGTATGGGTGCCACACGACTTGACGCAAAAAAACATTTTTGCCCGTATGGATGCATGCGAATCGCTTCTGAATCGCAACAAAATCGACCCGTTTTTGAAGCGGATGGTGACTGGCGATGAAAAGTGGGTCACTTACGACAACGTGAAGCGCAAACGATCGTGGTCGAAAAGCGGTGAAGCTGCCCAGACGGTGGCCAAGCCTGGATTGACGGCCAGGAAGGTTCTTCTGTGTGTTTGGTGGGATTGGCAGGGAATCATCCACTATGAGCTGCTCCCCTATGGCCAAACGCTCAATTCGGACCTGTACTGCCAACAACTGGACCGCTTGAATGCAGCACTCATGCAGAAGAGGCCATCTTTGATCAACAGAGGCCGAATTGTCTTCCATCAGGACAACGCCAGGCCACACACATCTTTGGTGACGCGCCAGAAGCTCCGGGAGCTCGGATGGGAGGTTCTTTTGCATCCACCGTATAGTCCGGATCTCGCACCAAGTGATTACCACCTATTTCTGTCCATGGCGAACGAGCTTGGTAGTCGGAAGTTGGCCACAAGAGAGTCCTGTGAAAATTGGCTCTCCGAGTTTTTTGCCAATAGGGAAGCGAGCTTCTATAAGAGGGGCATTATGAAGTTGGCATCTCGTTGGGAACTCGTCATCGAACAAAACGGCGCATATTTGACTTAAATCGCATTATTATAACCAATTTTATGAACAATTGAAAATTCAATAAAAATACCGCAAGACTTTTTGTATCTTGACTTATAGTGCCCATTGAGACACTTTATAGTGCCAGTCGAAAATCATAGCGGTTAGAGCGAGACGGATATATTTTAAAATGTATCCAAAGAGCGTAAGTAAGAGCGAACAGCTGACTTATTTCTGACAGAAACGGCGCAATTGTTCAGTCTAGATCAGCGATGCTCAACGTGAGCGAGGACAAAAAGTGAGAGTGATTAGTGTGCTAAAAATCAAGCTCCGTGAATTTGCTTCGACCTAATCGCACTGAGCGAATGACTGCTTTCTGCTCTCTTGGTCTCAGCTTCGACATGCGTTCGGGTTGTGTACGTGTGAACCAAAAGCCATCGCTGGTCTAGATATCCTAGTCTCTGAGTGAAGTTTTGTGGGCCTAGCTGAGAGTGACATACCTTGTTTGTTGTATCGTGTTTCATTCCTCGGAAAAGTGATCAATAAGTAAAGGGGTAGGGCAGTTTGGTTGTGTAACTTCAGGCTTGAGTATTATAATTTTGTCAACTGTCAACAATTAATCAACTCAATATTTCCTAAGCTTAACTGTGGGTCGTGAAGACTCTTAATTAATAATATTATTCCTATGACCTGTTTTTTCCTTAAGCTTAGTACTCAGACAAACTGAAACGATTCCGTTGGGTGGCAACTAAATATAAAAAAGGGTGTCGGACAGCTTTCGTAAAATTGCGACAGGCCTCTTACGCTGGGTCAAACTCAGACAAACTAAAATTTACGTTCATGCTAAACGGAAAGCTCATGTCGCCGCTAGCTTGACAGGCACAGACGCTAACTTGACAAGCAGAAACAGCTGATTTAACCCCCCAAACGGAATTAGCTGTCAATTCCGCTAGCGAACTGTTTAGTTTGTCTGAGTACTAAGCTTTAAGTCGAATGTCTAGTTATAATGCTCAATTTTATTCAAATCAGACTTTTGATTTCTTTTGACAACGAAACGGAAATCTAACTAAAGAAGTATTTAAATCATATTTTTACCAACTTGAATCATTTTCCCAGCTTGTGTTTTATTTTATTTTTTTTGCCAACTTTCTCAGTTGGCCAATTTAGTCCAATACTGAAATACTTGGCCGTCTGGAACAACGCTTTGCACCATGTCGTCGTCGTCGTCGTGGGTTGTCATTGGCTCATTGCGGGTGCGTGTGGCCGTTAAATTGCTTGGCTCGTTAGCAACTCTATGGGGAGGAGGTGGCGGCGATCCCCAAGACGGCGAGTGAATCCAAATGGCACATGACACGCACCAACACACGCGTAAACAACTTTCAATCATATGAAATGCGCTTTCAATTATGTCGACGCGTTCAAATGGAATAAAGTGTTCAATGTGAATTTATGTGGATCACGTATACGCAATGTCGGCCAGGCAACGCTGCCACTTACCTCAACCGAAGCTTTCATCATCGATTGCACAAAGTAAATGAATGCATTTTGGCCAATCGATGCTGCTAACCTGGCCTTAACCCCGCTTCCGCAAATTTAGCAGCACTTTTCATTTCATTCCACTCGGCATGCCCCGCACGTACGCATAAACAACGTTTTATGGCCGTGTTAATGTTTTAGTTTGCTTCTGCATTCGGGAAGCGCTTGCCACGCTTATGTAAGCGCCAAAGACCAAATTCAATTGGAATTGAAATGGCAAATACACAATAAGAGCTCGCGGGTCTGGCCACGCATTTAAATTCCCATCAAGTTTTAAAGAAAGTGGAAGCGGTCTTATCACACTTTGATAACACTGGGGGGAATGAAGCTTGTGTGTATTTTACATATGGTCGCTCTGCCAGCGTCAATATAAAACGTGGACACTTCCAGCGGGCGCTGAACAGTCGCCAATTCGTTGTGTGCCAACTGCAAGGGCCTCGTCGCGATTTCAGAAATTGTTAAACGGCATCAATTACAATTAGACATGTTGCCCAAAGCTTTGCTAATGACTTGGCTGGTGCTGGTCACGCAGCAGGATGCTGGCCAAGCGCAGTTATCCTTTCACACCGATGCAAACACAAATTCGTTTACACTGAAGACACCTGGACTGCAGCAGAGCTTCACACGTTACTTTGGAGCTGCCAAACCGGCACAGCAGGAGCAACAGCAACAGCTACAGGAACAGGAACCGGTGCAGTCGCAGGTGCAGGCTCAGGAACAGCAGTTGGTAAGTAAATTGCATTCACTGACTTACTAACTAAGGGATTCATTGTCGACTAGGCGGCCAAACGGCTGCAGCTAGTCAAAGTGTGTGAAAATATGTGAAAAAACTCCATCAGCTAAATGTTGGATGTGCATTTTGTTCTTAAAACCTCTATATTAGCAGTTTTGCTGAAAATGAAGTAATCATTCCATGAAGAAAGATAACTATGAAACCTGAAATTGTGTAAACTGTCAATACGAAAATGCTACAAGATCAACTGAAAATTTGTGGTTGTATTCCACTTTAGAGCGAGGCAATTGCAACACAATTTCTTAAGCGTATGAGTGACACCATTTGCTAAAGAATAAATCTTGTAGTAAAGGGATCAAGGGCGTGCCTACCGCTGTTCTGGAGTATTCTCCTCTATTCTCTGAGGACAGAAAAGGTGACTACCTGTCTCTCTCTCTCTCTCTGACACTGCGTGATGCATGACTTCGGCAAGCATTCGATGTGAGTTTTAGGGCCTGCAAATTATTCTTCCTTTTCTTCTTATATCACAACCGTTCAGTTTCCTGCAAGTTGGCACCAGTTGTTGTTCACATTGAACTTGTCAGTGTCTGGCCGCACCTGGTCTTTACATCTCAGTTTCGGTAGTCACTTCCTGCATTTTTTGCCAAAGTCTTTTGCCCTCCGATTGTTCACCTGTTGGACTGAAGCTTGTTTATCCTTACGGGTAACATTTCCTATCCAGCGCATTCGTTGTTTAATGCCCTTGACTAGATTGGTGTTCCCTATGGGAATTCGTGATTCATTCGGAGGTGAATTTCGTTGTCAACTTTTAAAGATCCATAAATCCACCGAAGAATTTTTCTCTCGAACACGCCATTTGTCGCCTTATCCGCTGTTGTTAATGTACATGCTTCTTCGCCGTACTGCAAAACTGGGATGACAAACGACTTATATAGAGCCTATTTCGTTTTTCTAGAGAAGGTTCTGCCCTTGAATTCCTTACTGAATCCGTGGTAATATCGGTTTGCAAGTGTAATTCTACTTCGAATTTCCAGACTGATGTTGTTGTCGCTGGCTATCGATGTTTCTAGGTAAACACAATGCTTAACAATCTTAAAGTTGTACTCACCCATTGCAACGTATTGTCCAAGACGCATAGACTCTTTTTTATAAAAGATAGTGTCCGATCTGTTGGCCTGACTGACTGACATTTTATCAACCCACAGCCAAAACTGTTTTTCGTAGAGATCTAAGATTTGGCATAGAACTTCGATTAGTTATGCAGGCGCGCACTAATAAAGAAAATTTGCGGAGAAGTTGTCTCGAAGTGTAAAATACAAAGAAAAGTTTGTAAAGGCCACATAAAAAAAAAATGTGCGCGCTTCAGTTGGCATTGTGCGAGAAAGAGAGAATTGTCGCATCTAGCAGCCATTTGCAACCAGTTTAAGGTGACAAATAGCATAGTCCAATGTAAGATTGGTCCCCTCCAGCAGCCATTTTCAATTGATAAATACCAGTTGCCCGTCTGTGTGTTCCTTATGACAGTTTGTTTACATCGCTGCGCAGTATAATGGTAGTATATCGACATCTAGACAGTAACTCATTCAATACCGATTCGTTTGCAACCAGTTAAATTACAATTTAATTACTATTAAATTATTGTTTTAATTGAGCATTTCTTCGGAAGTTAATGCTTGTTGTTGCCCAACTCACCCTAATTTAGCAATTTTGCTACCAGTTTAATTCTACATGTACTCCAACTAGTTGTATGACAGTATCTTTTTGTTACTAGTTGACAATTTCACTGCAGGGTATGTGTCATGGCTCTCTGAGACAGATGAGAGTAGGATGAGACGATGAGTGGTAAAAGAGGGGAGTAGCAAGTGGACAGAGTTGTGGGGGAGGTGGTGGGGGCAAAAACGTAAAGGAAAAGTGGAATAATAATTGAAGAGTGGCTGCCCTCATGGCAGAGAGTGGAGAGCGCAGGATGTGGGAGGGTTGGTAAGGGGAAAGAGTCGTGAGCTATTTAGGAGGAGATAGAAAGAAAGACAATTTAGAATTGAATTATAATTGAATAGTGGCCGCCATGAGGTCCATTTCTTTTGATATTTAGTTCGTAATTATTGGTTCAACGAAACGGGACTTATGTCTAAGTTTTATCCAAAAATATTGTCTATTTAATTTTTGGGAAAGCGTAGGGAATCTTAACGTTCCCAATTATTGGCAAGGGGGAGGGCCAGAGACTCAGAGATGGTATGAGATCACGAGCTTGACATGTAACCATTTCTTTTATCAGCTGTACAAATATGATTACACAATGTGTGTTAATTAAGGTCATGAGTAACAGGGATCATTATTCAAATATATTTCAGTTGCTCCTCGGCCGCCATCTTCAGGGCACTACAACCATTGTCAATTACAAAAACACAAACTTTTTACTTGTGTTTACACGTCTGTTCCGTTCGGCGTGGAGTTGGATACTGAGTTATTGTTTGGTCAGTAAGTGTCTGTATAGGTGCGCGCAATTCTCTGTGTCCGATTTGTAGTTAAGCCTTTTGTCAGTGTGTGTGTCTATAATATACAACATCTCAAGAGTGAAGCTTCAAAATTCGGCAAGTGTGCGCTCTCCGTACAGTGTGTCGCAAGCGCCGTTTTTTGAATGGTGGTTTGATGTCTGAGTTTGTAGTCTGATTTGTGTTGAGATATCCTAGTTCTAAGTTTAGATTTTGTTGTACCAATGTACAATTTGTTGCAGCTGTTTTTTGCATCTCCATTACATGGAATCTTGTATATCACATTGCTCCTATCGAATGTGTCTACTTTGGACTTCGTCTTATTAAAAAAAGTTCTTCATTGTGTTCTTTGGCTTGTGGGCTAGCTGTATATCTTGCTTATTGTAGCAGTCAGAATGGGCGAAACGTTCTGAAAGTTGTGGAACATATGTGAGCGACTATTAAGTTTTTGCGTTGTTGTTTATTTTTAGCTGTTGTTTTTCCGTTCTTGTCTATTAGAGATTTTATGATGTTCCTTGGGAAGTCATTGTCTGTCAAAATTTGTTTTATTTCCGATATCGTCTCTTCGTGATAAATTTCGTCACTTATGTTCAGCATCCGTTGAATACAACTCTTTGCTGTATTTATCACCATGTATCAACTTTCATATATTTACTAGATATGGCTAAAGCTGAAATTTACTAAATGCTCGTGCGTTAGATGCATGTTTGCAGCATTCACTTGACCGAAGGGATTAATATATAATTTCGGAACTTTTTCTTTTCCTGAGTTTGTTCTCGCCTTCGGTTTCTCGAACTTTGACCTTATTGGTGTGTTGAAGACGACTTTATAATCAATAAAACTATGATGGGAGTTGTTCTGTGTCTCATGGGTCTTCTCCAAGATTTGTCGCAACGCGGACTTAAGAGGTCCAATCAGTCCACGACAGAACTGCTGGTCTTGATGGTGGTCTCTGCCAACTGCTTTCAGTCTGCAGTACAGGCCCCCAAATCGGGTTTAGTTTCAGCAGGCTGTGCCTCACGTTTGGGGGTACTTAGCCCCAGACATTTAAATATAACAACAAACCACAAGCAGAAGATGGGGGAAAATCATTGAATCAAACTCACATTAAATGTCACAGCTCACCTCTGATATAGACCCCACTTGGCGAACTGTTGTCGGTGTGCATGAAAATCAACACGTTGGGTAATTATGCCAAATGTTTGCTCCACCTATCCGTATCCGATATCTCACATCTGGCCCTACAATATATGTGTACATACAAGGTTGTGGAGATAGCCAACCGGAAGCTAAAACAACAGGCAACTAAACAGCAACACACTAATTACATCAGTTTGCGTTTTGTGTTTGCGGTTATAAACCCCTTGACTCCAGCTAATTAGCCCAACAAAACCACCCACAATCTGGCAGCTTAAATAAGCCGAGTCGAGATCACAGTTTTTCATTCCAAAATAATGAATTTGCCTGGCTGCACTTGGCTGCTGTTAATGCTGATGATGGCTAGCTGCACTGCAGCCTGGCCTCAGGTGAGAAAGGTGACTTACAGAGACAGAGACCATCTGACTAACTGTCTGTTTTTCTGTGTACGTGTGTGTGTGTAGGATCTGGGCATGGGCATGATGCTGGCTGCTTCACAGGTCAAGCAGCTAATGGAGACGGGTGGTGGACTGCAAAAGGAGCAAAGTATCGAAGTGATGGGCCAAAAAATGAACGGAGCATTCCAGTTGGGCTTTGGCGAGGTGATGAAACAAAGCAAAAAATAATTGAATGTTGTTTGTCATTATGGAAACTCTTTTTAAATAAATACAACAAAGTGCAATTTCTTGGTTCTACTTCTTAAGCACTATTCGATTTCTGTAAAAGCTGTATTGGTGAGGACGAGGGTATATCAAAGTCATTGTGAATCAGGTGATATCCGAGGCCAGCGGTAAAGTAGGTCATTTAGTATTTTGATTCTACCTTCCAGAATAACCAAAACTTTATTTGATTTAATATCAATATTATTCAAAGATTTTCAAAGATGTTGTTTTATTTGTATTGCATATACAGCTCAGACGGCTTTTTTTTTATTTGTTCAAATTTTTGGCTTATTTCCCTTACTTTCACGACTGATCCACCGAGAAGGACGCCTGCTCATTATTGGTCACATCATCGCTGAATAAATTCTTTAGTTCGTCAAAGTAATTGTGCAAAGAGTCCACCATCGATTGCCAGGCATTCTTCATATTCTCGCCAAACTGTCGGGCCGCATCACCTATACGCTTGTCCAGTCTCGGTTCATCGGGATAGATCAAATGCGGTCGGACATCATCATACTCATTGGAGTACTCATCGAACTCGACTTGCTCCACGGCCAGGGCCAGAGCCATAACCATGGCAACAGTAACAACAATAGCAA
>JAEIFU010003949.1:0-21836 GCA_018904235.1 Lordiphosa stackelbergi | reverse complement strand
ATTCCACCCTTGGTTTCGTTTTCCTAATTGAAAAAGCTTTTAGATTTTGTGCAAACGTCACCTTTATCAGCTACTGGACGTCACTTGTGAAGTAAAAACCATAACAAAAACTATGAATCGCCTAAAACTATTTGGAAGGTCCAAGACGGTCCTAAATCAAACCAAAAAGACCCGATTCGGGTTTATAACATGAACCGAACCTTTTAAGACTCAACCAACCAATTTAAGCCCAAGCCGGTCCCAATATACAAAAAAAGGTTCAGTTATAACAATCAATTAGGCAAATTTCTTAAGAACTATTAGAATTTTCTTAATATTATGACGAACAACAAAATTTTATACCCAAATCACTTTCAAACCAAAATCGATAAATTTTCATACGATTTGGGACACTTGGGATAGTAAACTAGCATTTAACACGTCGCACAGTGGCCGAAATGGTCGATCTAGCTCCATTTCATACCATTTTCAAAGTGTTTATATGCTCCAAAAACGTGTCTCTATCGATTTCTAATATCGCCCTGAGCTTATAAAGAGGGTCCTATTTTGATTGACATGCTCTAATTGATCAGCTGAGAGCAATTAAACACAACATATATTTCTGCTGGTGCATCATTAAGCTTTCCCGGGTTTTTTATGTGCACTGCCCAATTTGGTTTAAAGTTGCCTTTGTTATAATTAAGTGGAAGAGATGTGTTTTTATCAGGGCTGCAAACCGGTACGGAGTTGAACCCCTGCGGAGTCGGAGTCTCCGTTATTTTTGGGAAGCCCGAACCGAACCTGAACCGGAGCAGAACAAATTATTCTGTCGAAACCTGAACCCGAACCGGAGTAAAAAAAATTCAAAAAGGGTTCGTTCAAAAATGTGTTCCTACTAAATTTTTTTAATATCTATAAATTTCAAATACACGATAATGCACTCATACAGGTTTTCGTAAGTTTAAATACAAAGTGATTGCTTGAGTGACCTTTTTTGATTGAAAATCGTAGATTTAGGTGGCTCTAGGTCATTAAGTTATGGATATTGTCCACAACTTTTCTAAAACAAGACATGCACAACACTACAAAGAGGCTGGTTGACCGTATAACACTATTACATGAATACCAATTCAATCATCAGGTTGCCTCATGACAGAATTGCTATGAATGCTTGGGAATCCCAAAGGCAAGCTCATAGCAAAAACCGACATCACCAGCAAATGCCAAAAACACTGAGCCTTTGAGTGTTGTGTGGATCCCGAAATCGGCCATTCTGATGTTAGTGTTTACAGTTTTAAGTAACTAAACCTGTACAGAGCTGGACTGCATGGAAATCAGTTAAAACTTGAGAGATTTTACCAATGGGCTTGCTCCAAACACCGATATTCTTCCTTGCTGTGATGTAATTGAAGATGGATTTGGTGTTCATCCATAGATTTTCTTTGCCAATATCTTATTGGGTTCTAAATAGTGCGGTTCTTAAGAAAAAAAATAAAAATAATTGTTTTTTTTTTATATATTTTATCTAGATGTTTAAAAATAGAAATTTCGAACTTTTTCGAGCAAAAAAATTTAAATTTAAAAAATTTACTGCAGTAGCTAAAGGGTGATTTTTTTAACAGCTATAGGAAAGTTAAAAAAAAACAAGAAACCGTTCAGTCGAGAGGCATTCATTACCTTAATGAAAAGCGTAAGTTAAAGTCGGCTCTAACCGACTTCGATATACCCCGTTACTCATGAAAAAACATGTTTAAACAGTGCTCCCTGCGTTCCTTAGGGTGACCATCCGAAAAGTATGCAACTTTTTTTAGGGTGGATGGGGTGGTAGCGGGGGCTTGGTTCGCTTTTTTGCTCATAACTTGAAACCCGTTCATCCGATCTATCTATATCATTTCTTCGGCAAATCGATTTATTTTGCTAGTTACTAACTATCTCTAGAAGTACAAATCATCAATCTTTAAAATTGCAGGAGATATAACGTTTTTTCTAAATTGCGGGGGCGGGAGGGGCGTGGCCAAAATTTGAAACAAACTTGATCTGCGTACAGATAAAAAGAAGCATTTGTCCCATACATGTCAAACCTCTATCTCTTACCATCTCTGAGATCTAGGTGTTCATACAGACAGACGGACGGACGGACAGACGGACATGCCTAAATCGACTCGGCTGTTGATGCTGATCAAGAATATATACTTTATAGGGTCGGAAATGTTTCCTTCTCCCTGTTACATACATTTGCACGACTTCGCATGATCCCCTTTTACCCATTTTTTAATGGGTACAAGGGCATATAAACACATAAAGTTTAGAAAAATGCAAATGTTGACCGTGACTGCTCGTGGCTAGTCCAATTTTGGTATACTCTTTCCTACATTTCGGCCGGTATCTCACGAATAAATGCTTCAATGTTGTCGTCCTTGTCTGTATAGACATAAGCTTTAACATAGCCCCACAAAAAAATAGTCTTAAGGCGTTAAATAGTATCCGGTCGACCGGTCCCGAATGTGAAATATAATGTTCACCGAACTCGCCCTCATTTAGTCCAGTGTTGCGCGTGCAGTGTGGCATATGGCACCGTCTTGTTGAAACCACGTGTCATGCAAGTCAAGCTCTTGCATTTTGGGCAAGGAAAAGTTGGATATCATCTGACGGTAGCGCTCACCATTCACAGTTACGTTTCAGATTCGCATCATCTTTGAAGAAGTACGTTCCAATGATGCCACCAGCCTAAACCGCACCACAAACTGTGACTTTTCTGGATGCATTGTTTCTGACTGATATTCACTCAAAATCGACAATTCCGCTTATTTACATACCCTGAGCTTTGTCACTGAACACAATTTTTCGGTAATAAAGTGGATCTTTGTACCAAAGACGTTGTTAGCTTGGGTTGCACTTGTTGCGCCGTTTGCTTGGGTAAGTCACTTTGCCCAACTTTCTAATGGTTAGGGTTCACCCTAAGATGCTATGTTTCATACACGATGAAGTCGAGCTGGGTGTTAAAGAGCAATTGCACTTGTTGCGCCGTTTGCTAGGGCCCGACTTTCTAATTGTTAGGGTTCACCCTAAGATGCTGTGTGTGTATGAGTGTGGACTGACTGCAATGACTTTTGCTGCTGTTTTGTGTGTTGTCTGCAGTTCTGGTGCTTCGTCATTGTCAGCAGCAGCCGACGACGAGCAGCTTCAATCCCCCTTCACCCCCTTCACCCACTCCCACCCAATGTCTTCCGTTGTAAGTTTTTATGCACTGTTTCGTTTTTTTCTTTTTTTGTTTGGTTTTGGTTCTCTCCAAAATGTTTTGTTGCCTGTTTTTTGTTCCTTGGCTTTTGTTATTGTTATGATGCGTTGACGCAGGCAGCGGCGGTAGCAGCGTTGCGCTGACGTTGCCTTGCAGCGTCGGCAATTTCGAAACGTGCTGGCATTTGTGTGGAACGGAACTTGTTTTGATATGCATGGTGGCAACTGAAGCTGGTGGTGCTCCCTGGGCAAAAACTGGAAGCGGCAGCGGCAGCAAATTGTTTGTTTTCATAATTCCTCTTGCATTTCATTTGGAGAGGGGCAAAAAAAAAGGGGGCGTGGGGCGAGAATGTGAAGGTGGAGTAGTGGGGCAGACTTGCAACAATGTTGCGTTTGCCAGCGCAGCAATAAATATGTTTGTGTGTGTGTACAATGTACAAATTGAAGAAGGTTCATTGTACTTTTTTGGCTCCCCCCCGCCCCTCCATTTGTGAGCATCTTTTATACGCCTGTTTTGCTCTGTTTTTTGTTTGGTTTGTTTTGTTTCTGCTTTTCTGGGTCAAAATTTACACATTGTATGGAAAAGCCTCAGAAACGACGCATGAAATGGAAGAAGAAGAAAGCAAAAGAAGCGAAAAGTTTGTTAATTCCTGGGAAGGGAGCGCGGACAATGGAAAAGAAGGGTCTTAGCGGAAGGAACGGGCCCGAAGATCCCCTAGGATTTACCTTCAACCTTCAGTTTTCGGAATCGCTCTTTTCTAGCAGCTTTCGAGCGATGCTCTCTCTTGCTCTCAGCTTATGACGCTGCTTTGTGAGTGAGCAGCAGGTCAAAAGCCGGGAGCAGCAAACGACTCTCAACTCTTTACCTTAGCTCTTGAGCTACATCTCGAGAGTCGAGAGCCACAGTAGTGAGCTCGACTTTTAATGGATTAGTTCCGAGAGCTGTAGCTCACAAGCCTAGATTTCAGCTCAGAGCTGAGAGCCGATCAAACAATAAGACAAAGCAGGTGTCTTAATCATGAGCAATTCCGAACCCTGATCAATACTGAAATTTACCATAAATAAAGCCCCAAAATGTTTTAAACAAAACAGAAATGCTTTAAAAATTCAGTAAAAGAGAAAACTAAGCTAATTTCGTCTGTGCCGAAGTTTTTATACCCTCAAAAAAGATCCAATTCTTATCCAAATACGACCAAATTTGACGAATCAACGAGGTAAAAATCGAGCTTAAATCGAAAAATATAGTTTTTCTTACTACATTCCATTTTCCAGCCGATTGGTCCTATGACAGCTATAACATATGGTCATCCGATTTAGAAAAAATTTTCCAAATCTGTTTAAAAGCATATAAAAAGAATAAACACCTAGTTTAAGAAGAATGCAGACTCCCTGAAGAAAACGTTACAAACGTCGAAACGTGTAGGAGTAAAATGGGAATCAAATAACCCCTGTAAGGTAACTCAAAACCAGAGATTAAAACCGTAACCTAAACCGTAACCCCTTAACCGCTAAAAACATTTTAAAATTTGGAACCGAAACCGTAACCGCAACCCAAAACCGTATAACCTTTATCAGTACCGAAACAGAAAACAAATATACGGGTCTATTTCGTTTTTCTCTACTAAGACTTTTGATAAACGTTAATCAGTGCTGGGCAAATGTAGAGGAGATTCTATATAGATTCAATGTTAATTTGAAATCAAAAACGAGAAAGGCAAAGCTAACTTCGTCTGTACCGAAGTTTTGATACACTTAAATAGCTTGTCTCAACGGTTAGCGACTTCGACCAAACTTCGCAGATCAGCTTAAAAACATTACATATTACCCATGACCGTGTTTAAGAGCAGTAATATTGAGAACAAACCAGTTTTTCTTACTAAAATCCATTTTCCGAACGAACATTTGTATGGCAGCTACAAGAAGTAGTCATCCGATCCGGTCGGTTCCGACATATTAGCAGCGTGCAGTAAAAGAAGACTCTGTGCAAAGTTTCAGCTCGATAGCTCCAAAACTGAGGGACTAGTTCGCGTAGAAACAGACAGACGGACAGACGGACAGACAGACGGACGGACAAAGCTTAATCGACTCAGCTCGTCATGCTGATCAAGAATATATATACTTTATGTGGTCGGAGATGATTCCTTCTATGCGTTGCACACTTCTGGGCAAAATTATAATACACTTTTCAAGTGTATAAAAAGCATTGACTAATCTTTAGTCACCTTAACAATATTTCTTGATCCAAAATATAATATATCTTTATCTGCCAAGCAGTAAATTAACTGTATTAAATTGTTATGAAATCTGCACAATCAAATAATGGACTGCTAAATTTGATTGAATTATCAGGGGAAAACAGTTCAAAACACAGTTGGTCGGAGATTTCCAAGTTACAACAATTTGACATCTTCAAAATAATAAAAATATGGAAGTTCAAAAAGTTTTGCAAGTAAGTGTTGAGCGTTTGTTTTCAGGAGTAGAATTTTTAATAAATCTTGGCTTTTTGTCGGCATGAATTGTCAAATTGATATTTATACCAATAACCGTAACCGTAACCAAAAACCCGATACAGAATTAGTTTAATAACCGTAACCAGTACCGTAACCGATATTCAACAACCGTAAAATAACCGTAACCGGAAAAAAAGCGATCGGACAAAACAACGTAACGTAACAAATAATATTTTTGCTCACCTTATCTTCTCTCTTCTGCCAAACAAAGATGTTTTTGTCTATAAATACGCATTTTTCAGTCGATCCAGTCATCCGATTTCGATCAAATTTTCAAATCTGTTCGAGTCGATACCCTCCCCTGAGATTTACAAATGCAATAGGTGAGAATTCACTTTTCACTTTTTTTCACGCGGCTCAAAGCGTCAAGCACATAAACAATTAGCCTAATATAGAAACAACCCGTTAAAATTATAATAAGTAACGAATATTTATTTCATCCAGGCGCCTAACTCCATATATCGATAAATATAAAGTATGTTGTGAGCGAGTGAAAGAGCGCGTTAGGACATGGGACTCGGCATTGCGTGAGCTCGAAAGTGAGCGACCTCTATATAAGACAGCCGTGTCTCCAACAAGTTCACTTCTCGTTGGGAGCTCAAGATACTCGTTATAAGTTCATCTTTGTAGTCGCATAGATTTCACTTGGAGTGCGCTCCACATCCAATCCCGTCATGAGAATTAGAATTAGAGAGAACGTTTGCGCTGCCTCTCAATTTTTGCTGTGGGTGCTAAACGATAGTGCCCAAAAAGATACTTTAAAGTGCTAGTAGGAAATTACTGTGGTTAGAGGAGAGACGATGGAACCCAAAATGTATCCAGAGAGACGAACAGCTGACCAAAAGATATCTAGAGAGCCTGGTGAGAGGGAACAGCTGACAATTTTCTGACAGAAGCGGTGTCGACTGAGCAACCTTTCTCTCTCATTTTCTTTGACTCCATGCTTCCGTGGCTCAGTCCATATCCCTAACCCGTGGTTTAGAGTGCGCCTGCATTTTGTGGGATTCGCTTGTTTCCATTCTTAAACGTAGCTCGATACCGGCTAACCCTCGCCTGGAGTGCGCCTCCGCATCCAATCCCGTGGCTCAGAGTGCGCCTGCATTGTGGGGCTTTGTTCGTTTTTCTACTCTGTACCGAAGGTACATAGAGTATATTAAGTTTGCGTAAAAGTATGTAACAAGGAGAAGGGATCATTTCCGAACCTATAAAGTATATATATTCTTGATCAGCATCAACAGCCGAGTCGATATAGCCATGTCCGTCTGTCCGTCCTTCCGTCCGTCCGTATGAACAAACAGATCTGAGATGGTAAGAGATAGAGGGTTTGACATGTACTGTCTGGGACAAATGCTCTCTCTCCCGCCTCCGCAATTTTGAAAAAAGTCATATCTCCCACAGTTTTGTAGATAGATGATTCGTACCTTCTAGAGATAGTTAGTCATTAGCAATGTGTATCGATTTGCTGAAGAAATGATAAAGATCAGATGAGCGGTTCTTAAGTTATGTTTTCTGTGTATAAAGAGTAGCTCTGGTAGCTACGTCTATACACCTACAATACACGAGCTTTCACTGCTCTCTTGCAACAATAAACAAGTGTTAAATGACAACTCTCCTCTCGCGTGACCAAACACACACACGCATTGCCAAATGAGCATGTGTTATAAACTGTCAGGACCTTTTCTAAATTCATTTCGGTTTCCGTATAAACCTTACTTTTTTAAATTTTTTCAATAAGATTGTACGGAATTGCCGCCATTACGCAAATGCGCTATTTCGTAGATTTTGCCTGTTATTGCCCCGCCGTATTTCTGTTAAAGCATATAGGAATCTACTACAGTGAAAATTCGGATTATAAATGCGTGGGAACAAAGCATTTTAAAAATTTTTATTTAAATTATAAAAAAAATAATAAAAAAAAAAAATAAAAAAAAAAAAATAAAATATATACTATATATTTAATTTTAAAAACTAAAAAACTTAAATAAACAAAAAAAAAAAAATTTAAGTTAATTGTTAAAAATGAGAAGAGCTTTAGACTCTAATCTGCTTCCAATAGCTGCTCCGAATAGCCGTCTAGTAGTTCCTTCAAATCGCTCGCACAAGTAAGAATTTAATAATTATTTTAACAGATTATTAGTTATTTTTTAAAAGTAGAAAATATTTTTAACAGGTCATTTATTATTATTATCTATATAAATAAAAAATATTAAGCGTATATTGTGCGTATGTTGGATTAATCGCAAAAAAAAATGCTAATTTCAAGAACGGTTACTACTTAAAAATCAAATTTCATCATCAAAAGGACAAATAGAATAGAAACTAAACTTAGAAAATCTTCCTCACTAATACAGTTAGACTAAATGGGGACACACGCATACAAAATTCTTATTTTTGCACTTATGCAGCCTTGGAATTCTGCAGTAGAGCACCGATAAGGCGGTGATAGAGCCGATAACTTCATCAGCTGACATTGTGCGTGTGCAAACAACAAATGATCTCGAGCCGGATAAGACATGACAGTTTGAAAATTGTAAAGGTAGAGGAATTTCATAATGGGATCCAAAACTTGCTTGCAGAAAGCCGATTTCTAGATGAACTTTATCATATAACAAACTTAAATCAAGATCGGATTCGAAAAAGGGATCAAGTGCAGTTCGAATAATAAGAGTGTTTCTGATATATGTGAATTTCGCATTTAAATACAGATTATCCGAGTTAGAGATGGGATTTAAGTAGCCGTACTCAAGTCAAATACGGTATGGATCGACTACTGACATAGTTTGTGATTGGTTTCAGTCCGGATATTTCGGATTTGCTTTTTAAACAAAGATTCTCCCAGCAAGATGCCACGAAAATCCCACAAATCCCTCACGATCAAGCAGAACTTGTGTTCCCTAAATCCCACTGTTTATATTCTTAATCAGCGTTAAACAGCCGAGTCTATAAAATCATGTCTGTCTGTCTGTCCAAATGTTCGAGATTTTGGGCGAAGGTTTTGGTTCGATTCGAATTTGGTTAGGGAACAGCTGATGAAAAAAAGTTCCGTTTCTTCGGATTCACAGAGACAAGGTTCTTTTGTAAGGCTTGTGCGAGAGGCAGACGCCTGAAGCACTCTCTGAGAAGCAGGCACCATGTGTGTGTGAGAGAGTAAAAGTAGCAGTAAAATGTTAAGACACTCTTTATTTTTTTGTTTTTAGTTTAATGATTGATAAACACATTCCTCAAGTTACTCTTCTATGTATTGAAAAAACTATGCTTGAAGGACATTTCAAGCAGCAGGGCAGGTGCCTGGCAAGTCATTATTCAATTTTCAAGAGGGCAAAAAAAAAACAGTTCAAAGTGCATGACGGCCAAAGCGGAAATAAAACAAAATTGCCAACAAGCCGAAGTTGCCGTCGCTGCCAAAGACCAAACGTGTAAGAAGAAGCAAAACTCTAATTGGAGTTCAATACTCAAACAAAACGCAGACGAAGGTAACCAGCGTGGGCGAGAGAGCAGCAGAAAACCGGGTGAGCAAACACAAACAAACAAAACATTACGAGAGCAACAAGAGAGAGAGACGGAGAGAGCGGACCCAACTCCAAACAGGATGACGAATGAGCATGTACAGCGATAGCCAGGAAAATGCGTCGCAAAAATACAGCGCAGGTGCGAACAGCGAACGACGAAGGGGGGGAGGAAGAGTGGGGATTGGCAGGAGAGCGAGCAAAACAGGAAAGAACAACTTGTATGGCAAGTAACACGAAGCCCAAATAATCAAAGTATGCAACACACACACACACACACACACACAAGGAAGAGGAACTCAACGGGCTGACTGACTGGGTTTCCCCCAAAAGGGATACAAAAACAACAAAAATTCAATAAGTCAAAGTGCAAAACTGCAAAATGCATTTACATAAAACTCAGCACCAAATTCTCCAAAGGATTTTAATGACATTTGAATGATGAGCTAACGCTCTAAACAAAACAATCAAGCGAATTTACAAGCGACTGAGCGATTTAGTGATTCCTTAGCGACCTCTTCTTCCTCCGATTCTTTCATCGTTTAGAGATTTCTTAAAGAATTCAATTCAAAGCCACTTTCTAGCAAATCCTGAGCGATTTCTAAGTCATTTATCTAAGCGGCCTGTGTAACGACTCCCTAACGCATATTTAAGCGACTTTCTTATAATTTTTTAACGATTCCTTAACTTGGAGACTCCATTACAACTCTTTGAGAGAGGACTAGCGTTTCCTGAGCGATTTTCTAAGCGATTCGCTGGTAAAACGACTCTTTAAATGAATATTTAAGCGACTTTCTAAGTAATTGTCAAACTCTTATCGAC
The DNA here is from genome assembly GCA_018904235.1 of Lordiphosa stackelbergi. Taxonomy (NCBI): domain Eukaryota; kingdom Metazoa; phylum Arthropoda; class Insecta; order Diptera; family Drosophilidae; genus Lordiphosa; species Lordiphosa stackelbergi. The sequence goes on along the minus strand of JAEIFU010003949.1, from coordinate 11,782 downwards.
TATAAAACGATTTCTGAACTCTAACTGATTAAAGATTTCTGAGCGAGTTTAATCTAAGCGATTTTCTAAGCGTTTCGACCTTCTAAATCATTTTTCAGTGGCTTTATAAGCCAATTTCAGTGATTCAAGTGATGTTTGTTAATCATTCCTTAACTTGGAGACTTCATAGCAACTTTTGGAGCTACGCTCTCTAAGCGGCCTGTTTAAAGACTCTCCTAACGCATATATAAGCGACTTTCTAAGCGATTGTCAAACGATTCCTCAACTTGGAGACTTCATTAGCAACTCTTTGAGAGACGACTAGCGATTCCTTAGCGACTTTACAACAATTCCTTTGTGGTTTTCTAAGCGATTCGCTGGTAAAACGACTCTTTAAATGAATATTTAAGCGACTTTCTAAGTAATTGTCAAACTCTAATCGACTATAAAACGATTTCTCAACTCTAACTGATTAAAGATTTCTGAGCGAGTTCAATCTAAGCGATTTTCTAAGCGTTTCGACCTACTAAATCATTTTTCAGTGGCTTTATAAGCGGCTTTCAGTGATTCAAGTGATTGACAAGCGATGCCTTAACTTGTAGACTTCATAGCAACGTTTGGAGCTACTGATAAGGGATCTAGCGATTCCTCAGCGACTTTACAACAATTCTTTTGTGGTTTTCTAAGCGATTCGCTGGTACAACGACTCTTTAAGTAAGTATACAAACTCTAATCGACTATAAAACGATTTCTTAACTTTTTCATTTTCTAAGCATTTCTAAGTTATTTTACTTATAAAGGGCTTTTGGTGATTGACAAGCGATTCCTTAACTTGGAGACTTCATAGCAAGTTTTTGAGCGTCTGGTAAGAGATTTAGAGATTCCTCAGCGACTTTGCAACAATTAGTTTGAGGTTTCCTAAGCGATTCGCTTGTTAAACGATTCCTTAAATGAATAAACAAACTCTAATTGACCATAAAGCGATTTCTTTACTTTAACTGATTCGAGATTTTTGAGCGAATTCAATCAAAGCGACTTTCTAAGCGATTTAGCAATTTCTTAGCGAATTGCGAAGCTCGCGTCAGCGGAGCTTCTGATAACCCCCTCGGCCAAAGTCAGGAACCTTGGTTGCGGCAGGCAACAAGTTCTCAAAACTACGACACTTTCTATCCCACAGCGGTAAATAAGGCAAGGACAGCTTCTGGTAGAATGATGAGCCAATACTATTGGCACACGAGCGGGAGTCCCCACCGGCTGAGCTCGAACGACTAACGACTGAGGCGAGCAGGAAAAAGCAACCACTCGTTGTCGAAACGGACGCTTGCGCTTTGCACTCTTAAGCTTATTCTACAAACTAACCTTAGAGTAGAAAATATTGGAGATGTACCCCGTCCTAGACCTAACTCTGGACCTTAGGAAATAGTACTCAGTCAACAGAAAGGAGAGTCATCGATAGAAACTCCTTCTCCGACCACAACTAGACCCTGGAACACTAACTAGTACCTAAGAACCTTAGAACGGTAGAATCAAAACTCCCTACGCCAGCGAGCATCTGTAGGCTACATTGAGATGTCCGTGAAGACGCTTAAATCCAACCTAAACTAAGCACACCCCACACAAAAGGAGAACCAGACCCCCCTAAGGGAGCGCACACATGCGGCTGAAAGATGAACTGACGGCAGAACTTAAGGCTGATTTTGATAAATAACCAAGCTCCTTGCAAGCTAGTGTGCACAACAAGCACTAGTTGGATCATTAAAATTCAGTTACAATCTCAGCTTTGCGGATTCAATAAAGCATTTTTGTTTATTTCGGCTTAATGACGTACTAAAATATCATTGTCAGCCGTCAGTTCATCTTTCAGCTGCATGTGTGCGTGCGCCCTAACAGAGGAAAGGACGTGCAAGAATGCTTCAAACTCACCAAACAAGCGGTTGAGCATATAATCTGGGAGGAATACAAGATACAAGATTCAAAAACTTATGGAGAAACTTCTGCTTTAGCATAGAGAAGGTCTCCGAAACAGCTAGACTTAGGTGAATTGCTGTCCAAATAGCCACCCCTGCAGAGTCAAATGAAAACGAACGACGACTACTGAAGGGAAAGCAGCATGGAAGCAACATGCGCTCCACTTTTCCAAGCTGTATTGTATCAAATCAACATCTTAGACAACATTTTTACTCCAGAGAAAATCCAATGGGAGAACGACTCGTTTGCGAGTTACAAATCCGCTGAGCTAGATGGAATAGTTCCAGCCATGCTAAAGACGATCAAATGCAATCGATCCAAGGCGGAGTTGGAGCGGCGGAGCTGCTATAAACCGGTGGCCTGAAGGACAGCACGCATTGTATTTCTGCCCAAGGCAGGGCAACCAAAAGCCTACAGGCCCATTAGTCTCACTTCATTTCTGCTCAAAACAATGGAAAAACTACTAAACCTTCATATAAGATCAGGTATTTCTAACGAAAATGGTAGCCAAAAAAAGCACCCGGCTTCAATTAGGGCCAGCCGGAACTACCTAACTACGTACCTATTTAGCGATTCTTTAAGGAACTTTAATTTTAGCAACTTCTAACCGATTTTTCAAGCAACTTTTTAAAGAGTTCTCTAAGCGACTTTATTCGCCTTCTAAACCAAATCTAGCCAACAAAAAAACCTTTGCTCGAAAGATAGAGAAGAGAGAACACATATGAAGTTGTTGTTGCACTACGTAAAGCAGCGATGGCCAGCGAGAGCGAGGCCAAAAAGTGAGAGTGTATTAGTGTGCGAAAATAAAGCTCCGTGAATTTGCTTCGAACTATGTCGAGCGAATGACGCCTTTCTGCTCTTTTGGTCTCAGCTTCGGCAAGCGTTCGGGTCGTGTACGTGTGAATAGCGAAATGTTTTCGCCCCCGGGAAGGAACCAAGGGCCATCGCTGACGTAAAGCCATAAGCTATTCGTAATTTTATTCAGGAAAGGAGGTAGACTATCGGCGTCTGAAAGACGGACCTACAGGAGAGAAGTAGTAAAAAATGTCATTTGAATTTAGATACCAGGAGTCCTTTTCACGCCGACCGAGCCATTTACAAAGCATGTGCTTAGAAGGAGTATTGAGGCTAAAACTAGTATCAACATGACCAGGAATAACTTCCTGGGAAAAAGAGAGATACACATAAATGCAAAATGGAAACTATTTAATGCAGTAAGCCGTACAATCCAAGGATATGGAGCTATATTTGCCAACAAATACACCAAGCTATGCCCTATTCCTTGAGACCGGTTTGGAGAATGCGCACCTGTATACGCTTGACTTGCACCTCAGCTTTATAGGAAAAACGATGCACTTTTATAATGAGAATCGTCTCCCACACTACATTACCACAGCTAATAGAAAATAATCTCTTCTGGGTAAGAAGTCTGGATGAATTGTGTAACCCTCTTCAGATAAACTGGAGAGACTCCTTGAGATCAGCACGAATGGAATTCTTTCCGAATAACAATTCATGAGGCCCTCAAAGCAAAAATCTTGTAGTACAACCATCAGCGACAGATCACTAGCGACACCCGAATTTACAAACACTTTGACAACTCAGTAACCTATAAGCTCCACTCTCTGCCAATCACAACAGTTTCCTGGATACTTAAGGCCCGATTCGATCTGATAAAGCTACAACCGTCAGGAAAATGTAGCCTGCCCCCTATGCCACACTGGAGAACAGGATGACCTTGAGCATTTCCTAAGAAGATGCCCAATTTTAAAGTAGCATAGATTGCTATGCTTTAGGAAACCCCTCCTAGCTCTTGCCGATATAATAAGAAGTCTGGTTGATAGGGAGGATAAGCACTGGGCAGACCTGGTGACCTTTATTAAACTAGCATTAAAATATCGAGCAGTAATTTTAGAAGTATTAAATTAGTCTTACATGCGTGCAAATGTGCTCCCCTTACTAAACACAGATTTACGATCTGGTATCTGGGGAAGACCCGGGCAGCCAGGTGTTGTAATCTGAGTGAGGTGAGGAGCCATGCGCACGGCCGACAGACGGACTTTGTTTTATGTCCAGGTTGAATAACATCATTTCTTTTTAGTGTAACTTTTATTCTATATATTATTATTGTCTGTTTTTATTAATTTTAAATAAAGAAACACTTACTTATTCGTAATTTGGTTACGGAAGATTTAAGTAGGTGTAAAATTTGATTTCAGCGTCACGTGACGCTGACGTCATTCATATTTTGTGTGGAGTTTACAGGGCAAAACTTACACAAGAGGATGGGAAGAGGAGAAGAGGATGGGAAGAGGGGAAGAGATGGGATCTGGGTGGATTCTGGGATCTTGGTGGGATCTGAGTGGTATTTAGGATGGATTTGGGAGTGATCTGGTTGGTGTTTGGATGGAATCTAAGTGAGATCTAAATGAGATCTGAGTGGGTTCTGGGTGGAATCTGGGTGGTATCTGGGTGGGAATTTGGATCTCACCTTGGTGGTATCCGGATGGGTGAAACGTCATCATTTATCTATGGAGCTGGGTTGGACCTGGAGGATAAAGATGGGTTCTGGGAGGAATCTGGGTGGAATCTTGGTTGGATCGGGTTATAATCTTTGTGGGATCTAGATGGGTTTTGGGAGGGATCTGGATGGGATATGGGTGTGTGAAACATCATCATTTATCTATGGATCAGCATAAACAAGACTTCCTGAAAAATGAAAGAACACTGCTGCAAGTGATCTTGTTGTTGGTATTTCTAAGCGTGATCGATCTAACGATACGCGCTGTCGATTCCAATTAGGATTACATCAGGGGTTAGACCTAGCGAAACGAAGCTACAACAACTATCAAATGTTTGCCTTTATTTTTCCACTAGCCGTATATTGCGTCGCAGAGTCGCTGTAGGAAAGAACCGTACGTCGTTCTTTAGATTTGGCTTTCCCCTCTTATTTACCAAATGTTTAAATTGTGAACCACTGTGCGGGGTGATTTGGTTTCGTGTATCCCGCATAAGTCTCCTTCACACAACAATCAGACATTGATGCACGTCGAAGGGGCAGGGTGAGTGAATGACCAAGTGAGAGCATGGGGGTAGGAGGGCGATACTTCTAGTGCAATGGGCAATCAGTCAATCAGTCAGTCACTCAATCCTCTCCACCATACATATATATCTATATCTTCTATATATATATACGTAGAGAGAGAGAGTAGCAGCAATCAAAGGCAAGTGATATGTTTATACAAGTTGAAAATTATATGGAAATGGTGAGACAGGGAGGCTGGGGGGTGTGGGGTGTGGCGGTGGGATTGATTAAGTGTAGTCAAGTTCAATGCATATCTCAACTCAAATTGTATTAAACCAAAGCGAAAGCAACAGAAAGAGAGAGTAAAAAAGACAGCTAAAACTGAACAATCAAATGGTTCAACTTTTTACTAAAGCTAATCCTTTGTTATAGGGATTTATGGCTTCCCTAAACTTTAATATTTGTTGTATGCATTTTCTTATTTTTCTTTCTACACTTTCCCTCTTATTTTCAGTTTCATTTTTAAGAAACAACGATTTTGCACCCTCTTGTACTTGTTCTTGTTCTTGGTTAAGTTTTTAATTAAAATTCCATGAAATGAATGCCCCTATGAGTGTGTGTGTGTGTGTGTGTTTAAACACTTGCCGTAACTTGGCACTTGTTTAGTTGGTTGTTGTTTCTCCATTGCATTTGTCAGGTATTACTCATACGCCACGCATTTTGTGTTGCCAACCCAACACAACTTTTGCCCAACTTAAGTAAACTGATATGGGGAAAGAACAAGAGAGAGGGAGAGAACAAGTGCATTCAGCTTGAGCCACCTTCAGAGCATAACAACTCTGGTCTAATAAAACATTCATTGTGCTTGGATTTGAAAAAAACAATTTAAATTTCGCAAATATTCATTGTGCCCGCCTTCCAGAGAAGCCTTTAATAAGATTTGTATATATATTTAGTTGCAATGAATGACATATACGAACGGTCACTTTGAAAACAATGCAATTATCAAAGTTACCAACCCTTCTTAAAGTTTCAGTTTATAAGGAACTTTATTCTCTTCAACAGGATCCTAGCTTTTAGTGTTTCTGGTCGATAGGAAATTACATAAGAATATCATAAGTTCCAAAGGTTCGACTTAGGTGATAAGAAAAAACCAGAACCGAACCTTCTACACTAAAAACCTCCCTCACCAAAACCCCATTTGTTTGAAAATAGTTCGGTTTCAACAATTTGAGTGAGTAACGCACTTGAAGCACGGTATGGAGTACTCAAAAAAGCGCTCGCCAACGAAAAATCCTTAAAAAACCTTGTAAAACCACAAGCAACAGGTTTGACGTCAAACGTTTTACTGAAAGTCGATCTACACGAACATCGAACTCGAACGTCGAACTTTAAATTTATGGTTGGTATGAGCAGCTGTTCGAGCTTTGTTTGGGCGACCAAAGTTATCAAATTGATTTATTTTGACAGTCAGAAGCGAAGAAAATGTTCGAAAGGTGAGCGTAAACATCGTTTGAAGCGCCTTTTGAAGGAAGAATAAATTATAAAAGAATAAAATAAAAAAAAATTAAAAAATCAAAACTTTTTTCCACACAAAAACCTTTAAAATTTAAACAAATTACAAACGAACAACGTTGAAATTATTAAATTTTATTATCAAAATGCGTGCTCTGTTAAGAAAGTTCAACGCGCGCTTCTTCCAATTTTCTGGTCAGTTTAATCGACCCACTGAAGGGGCTATTCGTCGGTTTGTTGTAACTAAATTCTTCTTCTTCTTCTTCTTGGTGGGCAATTACAACCGTTCGACGGTCTGGGCCTCTGCAAGTAATGCTCTCCAGTCGCTTCTGCTCCGTGCGAGCTGGCACCAGTTGGTCACACCAAGCCCGGCAATGTCTGCCCGCACCTGGTCATCCCATCTTAGTCGAGGTCTCCCCTGCTTGCCTTTTCCTCCATAGTCAGCCGCCTTCGAATAATAAGCTTTCCTTACTGGAGCTTCTTCGTCCATCCTGGTGACATGTCCTAACCAGCGCAGCCGCTGTTGCTTTATGCGCTTGACCAGACAGGTGTCCCCATAGAGCTCATACAGTTCGTCATTATTTCGAATGCGGAAATCATCGCCAACTTTTAAAGGTCCATAAATCCTCCGAAGAATCTTTCGTTCAAACACGCCAATCGCCGCTTCATCCGCTGCTGTCATTGTCCATGCTTCTGCGCCGTATTGCAGGACTGGGATGATAAGCGACTTGTATAGGTCTCTGCTCTTGAGCTCCCTACTTAGCCCGTAGTAGCATCGGTTTGCAAGAGTGATCCTTCGTCGGATTTCCAGGCTGATGTTGTTGTCGCTGGTTATCGTCGTTCCGAGGTAAACAAAATCCTCTACAACTTTAAAGTTGTATTCTCCCATTGTAACAGATTGTCCAAGACGCAAGAACTTTTTGTCCGCGGATACAAGGTATTTCGTCTTGTCCTCATTTACCGCTAAACCCATCAGTTCTGACTGCCTCTCAATCTCTGAAAACGCCCTGCTTACCGCCCGTTCGTTTTTGCCGATGATGTCGATATCATCGGCATATGCGAGTAGCATTAGATCTTTATAAATAAAGGCGCCCGTTCTGTTGGCATGTGGGCACCGGCGCAGTATATATTCCATCAGTAGATTGAAGAAGTCACACGATAAGGTATCGCCCTGCCTAAAACCTCTCTTGGTATCAAATGGTTCGAAAAGGTTCTTTCCTATTTTGACGGAGCTTTGTGTACTTCTCAACGTCATCATGCAAAGACGAACGTACTTTGCTGGTATACCAAGACAAGGCTTCAAAAACCTTGACCTTATCGGCGTGTCGAAGGCTGATTTATAATCAACAAATAGATGGTGTGTGTTGATGCCTCTCTCATAGGTCTTCCAGGATTTGTCGTAATGTGAATATCTGGTCTGTGGTGGATTTACCAGGTCTAAAGCCACACTGATAAGGTCCAATCAGTGTGTTAATAAGCGGCTTAAGACGTTCACAAATAATGCGCGACAGAACCTTATATGCAATGGGAAGGAGACTGATCCCGCGGTAGTTGGCGCAAACTGCAGGGTCTCCTTTTTTAAAGATTGGGCATAGAACACTTAGATTCCAATCGTCGGGCATGCTTTCGTCAACCCATAACGGCAAAGAAGTTGGTGCATGCACCTTACCAATTCTTCCCCTCCAGCCTTGAACAATTCAGCGGGCAGCTCATCAGCGCCAGGTGATTTATTGTTCTTTAGCCTTTGTATGGCTAAGCAGACTTCCTGTTGGGTCGGCGGGTCTATCTCTATGTTGTCGATTGGTGGCATCGCTACTTCTTTAGAGGCGGCATCATGTTCGTCATCGCCTCCCAGTAGGTTGGAGAAGTAGCTTCTCCATTTGTTAGCGCCACTTGCGGATCTGTGACCAGATTCCCGTGTTCGTCTTTGCATTGTGCGACTCTGGGCTTAAAACCTTCTGTTAATTGCTTAATTTTTTTGGTAAAATTTTCGAGTCCCACTCCATGCCGAATAACATCTCGACTTCCTCGCGCATGCGCCTTTCCTGCTCGCTCTTTTTCCTTCTAAAGAGGCGCTTCCGCTCTTTCTTTTTCTCCCGATATCGCTCCTTAACAGCCCGCGTTGCTCCCGACTGCAGAGTTCTCCTGTAGGCTGCGTCTTTCTCTGCAGTAGCAACGTCGGCACTCCTCATCGTACCAAGTCCGACTTCGAGGGGACTCAGGTCCCAGTATCTCCTGCCACCCTCTGGGTGTGATATACGATTCCACTGTTCGCAGCTATCGAGATGGGGACGTTTCACCTGGCAGTGCGGTTTAAAGCTTTAACTGATATTCACGATTCCACGTTTTAAGTTTTGTTTTAGTCATGCAATGTATACTTTCTCGCATACATTTGTCCCGTCTGCTTGCTGAAATTTGGAAGAATTTATTATTTTGTCAAGTTTTCTATTTGACCTTCGTGTGGCTAAAAAACATTCTCGTTGTGTATATTGGTGTGTGCGCTATTAAGAAGTCTTTGTTGTGATCGGATTTGGGAAAATCTGTTGGACAATTTTAGTATGTATACCTAATGAATTGGTTAAAGTTTCTTTCTAATAAGTATTATTAAAATTATATGCTTTCATTAGAGAGTATATATCGTGTGGTTGGAAAAGTCATTATTTTTTGAGGATTGTGAATATTTTCTTTTTGTTGTCGTGGTGAAAAAAATTGGGTGCTAGTGTCTAAGACTCGTCTTACAAAATTCTGGCTTGTTCAGTATCATATGTTTGGGATGACTAGGTAATAATTAATCATCGCTTCCGGATGCCATCGGTTTCTGGTACAATACGAGTTTAAGGATGTTATGTACTCTGTTAACGATGGAGTGAAGAAATGGTAACTGGCTATCCTTTTTCCAATTCAAGGTATACTCAATGTCTTTATGATATGATTTAATATTGTCAGGGTGTTTTCTTATTTTGGTCCTCCTTTTACTATGGCAAATGAGTTGTCAACATATTTGCTTAATAATCTAGTGTCATTGTCTCCATAACTATGTACTACTTTATGTGGTTGGAGATGCTTCCTTTTAAGCGTTACAAACATCCGGACAATTTCAATATACCCTCTCCAAGGCTAGATGTTAGATATGATCTGCAAAGACTTTGATCAGTGGCTGAGAAAATGTGGCGACCGTGCAACACGATATTACACGAATTCCGAATATATATACATATATCGATAATTTGTCAGCCACCCAGTAAGCACACACGTCAGTGTTGTCATCACATCAAAATGCTGTTGACACTGCACATTGCAGTTCTCTTTCTGTTTGTGTCTATGGTGCTATGGTGCTTTCTTCTTTGTGCAAGCAAGTGCATGTCGAAATGTATCCATCTCTTTCATACATTAATATGTAGATGTGTCTGCTTTTTGAGCGCGTGCTGATTGCATTTATGTCAACGTACGTTTTCAATGTTAAAAGTCATGCCCAGCCGCCACCAGTCGCCCAGTCGCCCAGTCGCCGTGCTGCCAAGCGACGCAAAAAGCGAAATGCGAAAATTGTGCATGAAAAGTGGCATAAAAGTTGACTACTTGTTATTGTTGTTGTTATTGTTGTTGTGTGTAAACACACATATGTACATACAGATGTAGTATGTACATGCATTTGTGTGACTTGTAGATGAGAAAAACGCAGCCAATGTCCAGGCACAGTGGGGCAAAAAGCCATAAATTTAGAATGTAAAATGAGTGAAAATCAATAAATGGCAAGAGGAATGGATTCATTTTGAGGCGGTATCAAATTTAAAATTTATATTTATATGGGCAATATCTATTTCTATTTATATTTCATAAAGATTGGATATTAAATAGCAGAGTTAAAAAGAGGTGTTGCATACTTTTCGGGGTTTACCCTGAAGGAACACAGGAAGGCTATCACACAGTTCTTCCCTATGAACTTCTCAGCGATTCGCTTTCGACTTTCTTACCTCTTAACACCTTTCAAACTTCTTTAAGCCTGAGCATTCTTTTAAACAATTCTCTTAGCTATTTCTGAAAGTGTTATTAAGCGACTCCCTTAGCGATTTCTACGACTTGATTAACTAGGACCTGTAGCCTGCTACCAAGCATACAATTTGGTACCCAACTGAAAGTTTATCTGCTTTTTGGTAACTAAATTTGAAGAGCTGTTGTTTGCTCCAAGGTAAATTTTGAGACAGATGACAGCTGCTCTGAGAGATTTCTCTAAGATCTGTCAGCTGTCTAGAAAGAGATAGCATTTGAATAAGGCCCCTCAAAAGAAAGCAGCTGTGCTGAGTACATCACCTTTATAGTAAATCCACCTTGACTTGCTCCAAGCTATTTAAATGATTTGAAACCACAACTAGAACTAGGAAAAGGTGGAAATTATGTTTTATGATTACAAAATCACCCTCTGAAGTGAAATAGGATTAAGTTTTAGTGGTCCAACTGGGACAATCAGCAAACCAAAAACAAATTTCAACTTGAGCAATTGACTTCTTGAACATTTCCAATTTAATTTTCTTCGGTTGTCCGGAAATAGTCAAGAGAACTGAATTGCCCAAAAGGGGGCGAAGAAAATATCCGTAAAACAATGTGCAACATGCTACCCTGAGAGGCGCACACAGAGAGCGAGCAGAGAGAGACTGCTGCAAAAAAGTTGAATGAAAACTCTGACGTCCGCCGCCTGCTGTGTGTCTGACTGTGTGTTTCAGCAACCATTTGTTGCCGCAACATGTTGCGAGTATACAATTCTGTAATGTAACCAGACAAAACCCAAGTCCCTCCCTCCCTTCCTCTAACCACATGGATTTTGTACAAGTTTTAACTATTTTACTTTTGTAATGGAATTTTAAAGGATTTACTCGTCATCATCATTTTACTCAGGCGATTTGGTAAGCTTATTCGGTACTTTGTTGACTAATTGGCCCTGATAATTAAGAGCAATAAGAAAAGGAAAATCCATTTTGCTGTTCAGGATTATTACAAATGTTGGTATAAAGCAGCTTATCAGCTTATCGATTTAAGAAGTCTTGAATTTTAGTTTAACTTAAAGTTAAAATGTGCATCTTAGAGCAAGCTTGGTTAGTTTTTGTTGCCTTTTCATAACATTATTGGTCGTCATCTTGTAAAGACTTTACAAAAGTCTTTCCCTTTTCGGTAGTACACCTTATGGTAATCTCAAACGAGAAAGCTTCAAATGCGTAAAAAGCTGTATGTACTTTAATTAGTTACGAAATAAATTTTTATTAATGCCCAAAAAAGCCTGCAACGAAAAATGCGAACTATTTA
>JAEIFU010003948.1:0-21841 GCA_018904235.1 Lordiphosa stackelbergi | reverse complement strand
GATTTTAATGATTTTAAATGAGAAAGTAAGGAGCTGGGAAATCGAGGGAGCATTTATAGAGTTAGAAGAAGAAATGTTATAAGGATAAGAAGCAGCTAGTAAGCGCGTAGAAGAATAAGCAGATTGAAAAGTCGGCGATAGGTCAACGGCTGTGCAGTCATCGTTAGCCTTTTTGGTCGCCCAGAAAAAAAGAAGAAGGTAAATAAGAAGACCTACGTTTAGAGTTTACAAAGCTGTAGAATTGCTTAGGTCCTAGCGAATTGAATTTTACATCGAATTTAATATTTCCTGTAGTACTCAGCATTGAAAAGTGTAAAAGTCTGATTTTGCAATTGAGTATTTAGAAAAGTCAACTGCAGAACCAGAACGTTTATACTTTTTGGAAGCATCTAGACTTAATATTTTATAAATTAGAAAGTCTAGGACAGAACCAAGGAGGATTAACTGACGTGGGAGAAGCAACGCTATTAGGTCACATATCTAAGAGTGAACTAATAGATTCATAGAAAAAGGTGAAAGCTGGGTGCCCAAAATCAACCGCATCGTACAAAGGAGTCCAGTCTGTTGCACAAATAAGTTGGATTTAATAACGTAAAGTTTCCTTTACGAAAACAACGACAAGGCTTATTAGAAATCATAACAGTCGAAGCGGTAGGTCCAATAACTGAAATACAGATTTCAAGAGTAGGATGGTAAATATCTGCGGGCAGTGATAGAGGGCAGACCCAGAGACAACAACATTCGCGCTGTCAGAGACAAACAAGATCCAACAATTTTATTTAAATTGTTTGGTACTGCGTTAAGTTGAAAATGGGAGTATGTCCAACAGACTATCTAAAAGTCAAGATGTGCTGATGGCATGAAGATAAGTAGAGCCATAAAATTTACCAAGTGATGTTTGCAGGTTAAAATCACCAACAACAACCACATTAAGTCAATGTCTCTTTAAATGGGTAGAAAACATCTTTAATACAAGCTATATGTTGCATTTAACTGATTATCAGAAGATGGAGGGAGTAGGAGCAGGTAATAAATAAAAGAGAATGTTAGAAAAGTTACCTACGGCAACAAATTCAACATCCCTAGGCACATTAACATTGATCATTTTAATCGCAGGCTGATTTAACTGTAATCAGTACACTCCACCTCTGCGAACTGGTCGATCATGCCGGTAGATAAAATCATTTGACAATATTTTCAGAATCAGAGATTGTTTGATTTAACCAAGTCTCTGAAAATGCAATAATGTCAAAACTCAAATGAAGCACTATTTAGAAATAAGGTAGAAAGTTTTGGATAACAGACCCCAACATTCTGATAGGCTATATGAGGACAAACGGACGGAACTAGTTTTTTGAAACCCTTATTAGTATTAGATCCTACATTTGAGATGTACTTAAAGAGGGTAAGCTAACGGGCATTGGCCTAACTCGATTTCGTGGTCTAAACTTCATGAACAATCATATTCTGGCAGCCAAAATTCTGGGTCACATATGATTGGAAATGGTTCAGATGGAACACTTTATGTTGAAGGAAGCAACATCACGAGGTTGGGCAAAGTTAACTTTTGTAATCGAAACACTTGCTGAGGTTTTTGTTTCGCGATATAAGCGGCAATTTTCTCGCAGGTAGTTTCCAGGGGACAACTCTAGACACGAAAACTTGCTTGCGTGGTGCAATCACAGTTAGAGGAGGAGGCTGGAGATGGAACAGTAACACTGGCAACGGGTTCAATAGGTTCAGGAGGAGCAATTGGGAATGATCTAATCACCCATTGGCGGCTTATTTAAAATATTATCATGAAATTGATTCTGGGAGGGAGGCAAGGGAGAGTAAGTCCAGCATAGTACCTGGTGAAGTAGAAATTGAAATGGTTGAGATAAGTCCAAGCATTGAGGTGAAACTGGCAACGATGAAGTTAGATTCGGACGACTTGCCACCATCGCGAGGAGGCAGTTGTAAAAACTGACGCTCCAACCGACGCGCGGGCGGCGATTTAAACTAAATTGACTAAGCAATTCAACACTGGATGAAAACTCGCTAGTGATTTGCTTATTCAATTTGTACAGAATATTAAATTTGTTTTTCATATCATTGCTCATACGCGAGAAATTAAATTGAGTCTCAGTGCATAAAGGGGCATGACCATCTTATAGAACCGCAGTCTTTTTAGACGAATACATTTTATCGAGGTCACGCCCTCTTACATTAGCACATTTAATATGCATCATGTTTTCGCACAACCAACAATTTTAAAAACCTTAGTTGATCTGACTCAACTGCATCTTTGTATGAGCATGACTTTTGCTAATGACATTCTCCTAAATTTACCACGGGGGTTGAAGATCAAATAGATTTGCAAATCAAAGGCGTATCAATAACTCACTCTCAGAGCGGTGATGAGTACAAAAGCTCAAAGCTCAAAGCTTTCTTTGCAAAAAAAAAACAAACAACAACAACAACAATGCGGTGAGAGCGATGCACTCTGGAGCAACAGCGAACACACACACTAACCTTTATTAAGAGGGGGAATGGGGAAACCGCCAAATCGAAGTTAGCGAAATCAAACACAAACAAAATAATAGGACAGACGCTGTGTTAATTTGTATTTATTAATTTAATAACACCAAGATGCACAACTAGATAGCAAAGCACTCACCGACAGTGGGTAAAATTAATGCAACGATTTAAGTTGATTTGGGCAAATTAGAGGCACTATAGAAGTCACAAAAATATTTAAATACGGGAAGCACAATAAAAGCACGTCTATCACACGCAAGCTGTTACGCTTATGACCAAAAGTTGCAGCGAGTTAAGTTCTTTAGTCCCCAGATTCCGACCCTATAAACTATATATATTCTTGATCAGGGTGACGAGCTGAGTCGATTGAGCTTTGTCCGTCCGTCTGTCTGTCCGTCTGTCTGTTTCTACGCAAACTAATCTCTCAGTTTTAAAGCTATCGAGCTAAAACTTTGCACAGAGTCTTCTTTTTACTGCACACTGCTAATATGTCGGAACCGACCGAATCGGATGACTATATCTTATAGCTGCCATAGAAACTATCGTCCGAAAAGTGGGTTTTATTTAGAAAAATTGTTTGTTTTAATGCTGGCGTTCTTAAACTAATGTATTAAAAAATTTGCAAGGGTATAAAAACTTCGGCAAAGACGAAGTTAGCTTGGCCTTCTCGTTTTCTTATGTTAACTCCAAACGTAAATCCAATTTATTTCCCCATCACTGTTTCATAATAATAGTATAGCATCTAATGACTTGGGCATAGCCAACTTATTTGCCGAATTCTTTCGGTCTACCTATTCATCTTATAATTGTAACAGTGACTGTAACTATCCCTATACACTACCTTACACAGATTCTGCAAAAAAAGGACAATAAGTCGAACATCGTGAACTATCGTGACATTGCAAAACTCAGTGCTATCGCAAAACTTTTTGAAAAACTGATCACTGCACAACTGCAGCATCAATGCCGTTCACTTATCTCGCCTTGTCAACACGGTTTTATTAAAAGTCGATCTACTACGACAAATCTTCTGGACTTCACTAATTCGATTAGACGCGGCTTTAGTAAAGCAATCAATCATAGACTTCTTATTCATTAGATGTCTAGCTTGGGGTTTCCTCCGAATTTATTAATGTGGTTATCATCCTATGTCTCAAACAGAAGGCGTTATCTTTAATGACTTAACATCTGAGTTATTAAGTGTTACTTCTGGTGTACAACATGTTAATAAAAAAAAAAAAATATTTTTTTTTTTATTTATAAATTATCTCTATTTTTTTTTTATATTCCGCCTTCTTGTAAATGGCCAGCGTCAAACATTTTGGTCTCATGCGCTGGACGCATCCCAAATGGCCTGTGGACCAACAGCTAAGCCGCGTGCGGGACCCTTTGTAACCGTAGCTCTTGCGGGATGGGGGGTTGTTGCTGCCGCTGCAGATCGCTACTACATTTGATTTTATTTTAGAGTCCCTACTGAAGCTAAATAAATGAGACGATTCTCATAAAAAAACAAAACACTCGCCTGGTCGAGGATGGTCTAAACCATGGCGAAAACTTAAAGAAAATAAAACAATATTAAGGCACACTCTAAATTCTGAAAATAGGGAGCGGTGGACTTAGGTGTAATTTGCCACGCCCCGTTTTCTGCACCCACCCAACCATGGTCTTCCATATGTGGTAGTTCTCGGAGACCCCATAACGTGTTTGGCATTCATCTCTCTTTATGTCCCCATGTCAACGGAATAAGTATAACTCTCTAGTAATTCATGTTCAAACGATATTTAATAAACTAACTTCACAATTGGTATTTCCATAAACTTCCATTGGTTAACAATAGTTTTATATAAACTTGTCTTAAGCTTGAAACTTCTTAAACTCCCTCGTATGGTGGAGTAAATAAAATGCATTTTCAGAAATTAGTCAGGCAACTTATGGTAATAACCAAAGCTAATAGGATAACATAATAAAGGGTTTTCAACAAAAAAATATCAAAAGAATTTTAAGCAAAAATCTAGGACTATATTCTTCATTTCGGTCAATTAATTAAATCAATTAATTTAGATGTCGCTGATCATCATACGCGTGTATTTGTGCTTTTATTTAATCTGCTAGCAACCTCACACCGTCTTTTTGGGATTTCGTTTCGTCACTGCTAATAAAGATCCAGAATCAAAACAAACGACTCAAATGTTTTGGGAGGGTTTTGCACCACCAACAACAACAACCGTACGCTAGCTCAAGAACCAACAGTAAATCATATAAAGTGGAATTATATATATACTAAAACGGAGATCAAAAATTGAAAAGAGCACACTTTATATAATTTACTCCCGTTCACGGCTATGGGTTGTGTGGGATATCGGAAAATATAATGTGAAACAATTATGCTGGTACCAACTCACCCGGTTTAATTCCGATGAAGCGCTCCATGGGTTTTAAATGATCATTGGGGGATTTCGTTGATTTGGGTGGCTAAAACAGTTTGGGATTAGAAATCACTTCACAATTTTTCTTTCCGATTCAGCAAAGAAAAAATTAAACAATTATTGGACTTAAACCCTGCGTGGGTCGGCTTTTGGGTGGTTGCCCTACAGTTTGACAAGCACTGAAACAATCTTACTTGGTCGATTTACACACGCGTATGTACGATCACTGACATGTACATTGTTTTCGCACAGAATTTATTTTGCCCTTTTCGTTCTTTTTTGCCTTTTCTTTTCTCTGCTAATTTTTAACAATTTCGCTTCGTTTAGAAGCCACACTGGTAAACATATGTATACCGTTTGTAATTTCTTAATTAATGCTTATTTGGGGCTGGGAGGAATTTAAATGATTTTGCTCCTCTGGACAGGCGACACTTGTATAATTGTTAACTTTTTGTAGCGCTCACGTTTCTGACCAGAGCCACAAAGTTTTCGTTTGGCAGTGCTCCTATTTTCGCTGTTTATTCTCGCTGACCACCGTCGCCAAAATCTCTGCACTCCCACAGAATCCTCTCCGGTCGGGGAGACGTACTCTCCTTGTACCCTCTGCACACATACACAGTGGTAGGGCAACGTGAGATTCTCACCGGGATCCAACTTGAGATTTAACCAGGTTTAATGTGGTTCGGAAGACCTTTGAAGGTAAAACAAAACTGGTTAAGCCCTGAACTAACGAGGGTTGTCTCAAATATATGTCCATATATACATGTGTATATATATAAATATATATTTTCGCTTCTTTTGCTTGTATGTTTTTATGAATTTTACTTACGGAGCAAAAATAATACGCAGGGCGTTTAGCCCTTTGCCGATGAAGCTCAAAAAATTGGTTACACTGCTGTGGCCTGGATGGTTTATTTTTCGCAGATTAATTTTAAATTGGGTTAAGGTTCAATCCTCGTGAGCAAAACTTGGGGTGGCTGGTGGGAGCTTAATCCATCTGCTCTGGTTGAGTTCTTGAAACAGAAAGACAGAGCTCCGGAACATACATTTGAGAGGAACCTCAATATGGCCGAATGGAGAGCGATCTGACCTTTAGTCTCTCGCGAAATCGTTGTCGCTACTGATTGTTATCAGAGTAACGAATAGGTTGGTGTCTTTATTACCGCGCCTAACTTGAATTTGAATCTTAACTGATTTCGTGGATAGCTTAATATACAGACAACCTAAAATGATTGTTTTGATTGAAAACAAATTATTTTATAAGAAAATAAAAAAAAATTTTCAAAACCAACAAAATACGCAAATATTATTTAATTAATCTAAAGTATTAATGTTTGCGGATAATGTTAAGCTGTCTATGACGTTTTTATACTCTGTACCGAAGGTACATAGAGTATATTAAGTTTGTGCAAAAATATGTAACAGGGAGAAGGAATCATTTCCGACCCTATAAAGTATATATATTCTTGATCAGCATCAACAGCCGAGTCGATATAGCCATGTCCGTCTGTCCGTCCGTATGAACAAACAGATCTCAGAGATGGTAAGAGATAGAGGTTTGACATGTATGGGACAAATGCTTCTTATACTTGCAGGCAGATCAAGTTTATTTTCAATTTTTGCCACGCCCCCTCCCGCCCTTACCCCCCCCCCCCTCTCAAGCAGCTCAAAGTTCTAAGAAGTAATGCAGCCGTTTTAGAACTTGAGCTGCAGCTTTTAGAACTTTGAGCTTAAGCTTAGGAAACGTGTACCCGAAAGTTGTAAAATGGATGGGCTTGCTTTTTTTACTTTCATTGTTTTTTGAGGTTCCCAACTGATTAAAACTTGACTGTATGGAAAGGCAGCTGAAGTGATGTTTTTCTCCAGCGATAAGCCTACTAGACCGGGATGTGTACCTTAGACACCAGCTCATTTTTGGTGTAAATAATCATAAGTTGTTTCTAGTTGTAACAAACACAACTTTTTCGGACTAGAGCCAGGTAGAACTCTACTAATTAAAAACTCTTCACTTTTCAGAAACACAAAAAAATAGGGGAAAGCTAATCTCTGGCTCGACCGTAGTTATATACCCTTGGAGCATGATATATTTCTGCCAGTTTTTTATATGGCAGCTGTACGATATATTCATCCGATTTTGATCAAACTCTTCAAAATTGTGTTGAGACAGATAATATTTATACCTGAAACGTAAAAACACAATACCATTGAAAACAAAACAGTTTTTCTCACTAAAACTATTTTTTGACCGATCATTCCTATGGCAGCTATATGCTATAGTCATCCGATTTGGATCAGACTTGACAGAATTATGTGTTAGCATATCATATTGATCAGTAACAAGTTTGGGAGCGATAGCATTGAAAACAAAAAAGTTTTTCATACTAAAACTTTTTTTCAGATCTATCTTTTGTATGGCAGCTATACTATATAGTTGCCCGATTTGCATAAAACTTGCTGAAATTATGTGAAAGCATAAAAACTTATAAATACGAGGTTTGGTAGCGATAGCACTGAAAACAAAAAAGTTTTTCTCACTAGAACTACTTTTTCAACCGATCGTTCCTATGGCAGCTATATGCTATAGTCGTCCGATCCGGCCAGTTCCGACAAATGTGCAGCGTATTTGTACCAAAAGACTTCGTGCAAAGTTTGGTTACGATAGCTTTAAAACTGACGGAGGAGATAGCATAGAAACAGACGGACAGACGGACGGACGGGACGGACGGACGGACGGACGGACAGACGGACATGGCTATATCAACTCAGCTCGTCACGCTGATCAAGAATATATATACTTTATGTGGTCGGAGATGCTTCCTTCTGTGCGTTACAAACATCCGGACAATTTTAATATACCCTCTCCAAGGGTATAAAAAAATTATTTTATATACCGTCCACCCATTAAAACTTTTGTGGGTTTGGAAATTCCACTGGGGGAAAAACACAACACTCAGAAATCATTTTTATACCTTGACAAGGTTTTACCATTTTTCCCCCAGAAGTTTGCAACGCATATAAATATTATTTCCAACCCAAAAAAATTTTTTTTTTTTTACTTCAGAACAACTCATCCCCCTTTTTCCCTCCGTTTTTTTTTCCCTTTTTTTCTCCGTTTTTTCTTCCGTTTGGTTCTTTCCACGCAAACTAGTCTCACTTTTAAAGCGCTCGCGATATAACTTTCACACAGTTCTTTTTTTTAAAACCACAAATATAACATAACGGACCGGACCGGATGACAAACTATATCTTAGCCATAGATAAGATATATCGACAAATATTTTTTATTTATAAAAACTTTTTTTTTAGTTTAAGGTTAACCACTCAATAATATTTTTTTTTTTTTTTATATTTTTTATTTAAAACACCACGACTAACTCTTCCCCCTCTCTCAGGGAAGTTTCCGGCCAAAAGTGGGGTTTATTTAGAAAAATTGTTTGTTTAAATGCTGGCGTTCCTAAACTCTGATGTATTAAAACATTTGCAAGGGTATAAGAACTTGCGGCAAAGACGAAGTTAGCTTGGCCTCCGTTTTATATTTAAGAAAATTCAGTGAACAATTTCTATAAATTAGTTTTTTTTTTTTTTAATTTTAGTAAAGCAATTTTTATAAATAAATTGTTTTTATATAGTGGCTTGTATTGTCTTGTAGTGCTGGACTGCTGGGTGGGAAGTCGTGGGTTCGATCCCGCTTCTGATCAATTAATAATAAAAGTTTTTTCTTTCATTAGAAAAATGGCTTTTACAAATCTGATCACCTTCACCAGCTACTGGCGCCAGCTGTGAAGTAATCTAGCCATGAAAAAGCAAATTCCCAAACTTTGCCGTTCGAATTCGGCGTTAAACTGTAGGTCCCTTTCTCTTGTGCGAAAAATTTAAAGCACAGACGCCAAGAGATTGAGAGATGCTTGGCTTGGCCCCGTAGGAGGAGCTGTATAGCAAATTTTACATTTAAGAAAGTCGGACAAGCCCCGACTATATTTATACTCTGTACCGGGGTAGAGTAAGAGGATAAATAGAGCCAAGCTGCTTTCGGGGGGGGGGGGGGGGGGGGGGGGGGGGGGGGCTGCGCTCATCTCTGAGTTTCTTTCCCCCCCTCTCCTCCTCTCTCTCTCTTTTTCTCTCTCTCTCTCTCTCTCTCTCTCTCTCTCTATAAGATTGTGCGTTGGTTGTGCATGGGTGGGAGGGGGGTGGAGGGGGTGATTCACTTATTTGCTCATAACTTGAGAACCGCTCATCCGATCTTTATCATTTTTCGGCAAATTGATACATATTGCTAATGACTAACTATCTCTAGAAGGTACAAATCATCTATCTACAAAACTGTGGGAGATATGACGTTTTTTCAAAATTTTGGGGGCGGGAGGGGGCGTGGCAAAAATTGAAAATAAACTTGATCTGCCTGCAAGTATAAGAAACATTTGTCCCATACATGTCAAACCTCTATCTCTTACCATCTCTGAGATCTGTTTGTTCACACGGACGGAAGACAGACGGACAGACGGACATGGCTATATCGACTCGGCTGTTGATGCTGATCAAGAATATATATACTTTATAGGGTCGGAAATGATTCCTTCTCCCTGTTACATACTTTTGCACAAACTTATTATACTCTATGACCTTCGGTACAGAATAAAAAAACGAGAGCGTAAGTTAAAGTCGGCTCTAACCGACTTCGATATACCCGTTACTCATGAAAAAACATGTTTAACAGTGTTCCCGCGTTCCTTAGTGTGACCATCCAAAAAGTATGCAACATTTTTTTAGGGTGGTAGGGGTGGTAGCGGGGGGCTGTGGTTCACTTTTTTGCTCATAACTTGAGAACCGTTTATCCGATCTTTATCATTTCTTCGGCAAATCGATTCATTTTGCTAATTACTAACTATCTCTAGAAGGTACGAATCCTCTATCTTTAAAACTGTAGAGATATAACTTTTTCCAAATTGCGGGGGCGGGAGGGGGCGTGGCCAAAATTTGAAACAAACTTGATCTGCGTGCAGATAAAAGAAGCATTTGTCCCATACATGTCAAACCTCTATCTCTTACCATCTCTGAGATCTAGGTGTTCATACAGACGAGGACGGACGGACGGACGGACGGACTGACGGGACGGACAGATGGACAAGGCTAAATCGACTCGGCTGTTGATGCTGATCAAGAATATATATACTTTATATGGTCGGAAATGATTCCTTCTGCCTGTTACATACATTTGCACGACTTTAGTTTACCCTTTTCCCTTTACGCGAAACAGATCGGGCAAAAAAACAAATAAGTGAGAAAGTCGGTCAAGCCCGACTATAATATCTCTGTACCTCTCTCTCTCTCTCTCTCTCTCTCTCTCCCTCTCTCTCCCTCTCTCCCCAGGTGGGTGGCGTTCTTACTAAACGCTCTCCCGCTCTCCACCTCTCCTTAAAAAAATGACTAACTCTCTCTCTCAGGTTTTACAAATTAGGTAGTCTAGCAAAACTGTGGAGACATGACGTTATTATTCACTATTTGTAGAGAACCGTCATCCGATCTTCATCTTTTTTTTGGCAAATCGATACATATTCCTAATGACTTAACTATCTCTAGAAGGTACAAAATATTTTTTAAAAAACTGTGGAGGATAATAGTTTTAAAATTGTGGGGGCGGGAGGGTGTGTGGCAAAAGTGAAAAATAAACTTGATCTGCCTGCAAGTATAAGAAGCATTTTGTCCCATTCATATCAAACCTCTATCTCTTACCATCTCTGAGATCTGTTTGTTCATACGGTGGGACAGACGGACAGAGTGACGGACAACAACGGACAGACAGACGGACAGACAGACGGACAGTAACAGACGGACAGACGGACATGGCTATATCGACTCGGCTGTTGATGCTGATCAAGAATATATATACTTTATAGGGTCGGATATGATTCCTTCTCCCTGTTACATACTTTTGCACAAACTTAATATACTCTATGTACCTTCGGTACAGAGTATAAAAATTCGAGAAATGATAATTGGTGGTAACACCGGCTTGGCCTTAAGCCGTCAGCAGAAGACTAAACGCGTCTTTCAACTTCCCTGACTACTAAACCTGGCTTACCGGGTGTTCGCCATATACCAGATCGTTCGTCAGAGAGGCGTATCATGAGCTAGTTTCTGAATCTACTAAATAAATTCCTCCTTTACCAATTGCCTATACCGTTGTGCTTCAATGACTTAGCCACTGAGCTTCGGTCAGCATTCTCCATTTACTACTAGCAGGCATTCCTCTCTGCTTAGACTGCCTCTTTTCCAATAAATACGACGTATCCCCCTTAAGATTGTTCATCTTGCAATAAAGTGCTGCGTATCTTCTCTTTCTCTCATATTGTATAATGAACATTGTTCCATGCGATCGCTTTAGTGGGGGGAGTATTCTAAGCTCAAGAGCTTTACTATTGCCTTGTAAATGTAATGGACAGTTACTAGGCGAATAAACTTTTCATTTAATTGCATCAAGTAGTGGAGATATTTGAAGTTAGTAAGAAACCGCGCGCAAAACATCGATAAGCGAATAGGCAACCGAGCTTCTGTTAAGCAACCGAAGAGAGCATGTCGTTTTACTGACAGCTGTCAAGGCTTCAAAACCAATTGTCAGAGGTAGAGACCAATTTCCTTTTCCGAGCAAAGTCTTTCCGATTTCAGCAGTCAAACCATCCAGACGTGTTCAATCCATACAATTGGTACATTAGATCGGAGAAAAAATTTGCCATTAAAATTTGTAAAGCCATCCTTTGGCGGAATTTGCTGAGAAGCAAAAGAGAAATTTCGGTCATAAAACGTTGCCAAAGCCAAAATAAAGCGAATGTAAGTTTCTTAAAAGGCATCTCAAGCATTGGCGCTGTATAAAAATTTTATTTAAAAAAGGCTTTTGGGCAGTTTCGTGAAGGCTTCTATGGAAATTAATGTCAGACTAATTTAATCAAGAGCCGTATGAATTTCAAGGTAAATATGAGCTTACAAAATTTTCTCCCTCAAGGGAATAAATCTGGAAATTCCCACCCGCTTACAGACTATTGTCTTTCCTTTTCACATTAGTTATCATCAGCAAGCGCATCAAAAGCCAAAATAAAAACAAGAAAATCGTTGCCTTGGAGTAAGAGCGGTAGAGTGAGCTTTCTTTGATCATTAGCTTGTCTGGAGCTTTTTTCTGGCCCTCTTCACAACCTCACCTTCAGTAGAAGTTTTAAAGTGCAGCTGGAAACGTGGATTCAGCAACATAAAAGTCCCTCACCAAAGTGCAGTGCCCAGAAAGTGAAAATTGTGGTTAAAAAAATACGAGCACGGCAAGTGATCTGCGCATTAATGGTGTTCCGGGTGATGGAAGATGAAAACCTTAGGTCGGCTTTTACCCCACCCTTTGTTTCGCCCTCAACATGCAATCACACCCGAGGGTGAAAGAGATTTTCGGGTCAGGCAGCAGAACACTAATACAATTGCTGCCCCGACAATTATTGTAAAATTGGAGCACGTACGCGATAAGGCTGCTTGATGGGGGCAGCCGGTGCATTTAGGAAACAAACGAAAAACCCACGACACTTTCTCTTTTTGGGCTTCGACTCAGCGGCGCCCTTCTATATTAATGAGCAGCTCTCCAAAGACTCTTACGCTATATTCAAAGAGGCCATGCACTTAAAAAGCATAAGCGTCTCTCTTCAGTTTTTACTAGGCGTGGAGTCGTGCACATTACCAAGAGAGCGGGAGGCGAGGTAGTGTGCATCAACAACATGCAAAAACTATTTGAGCTAAGCGAAGAGAACCAAGAAGAGCAGCGCGAAGCAACCGAAAAGTCGGGTGGAGATAATCTTTTTCGTTAGTGTACGCTGTCCAGTAATAATGATCATCATTAATGTTAGTTTTTTAGCGAATTTTGTTTCTGTATTACCATGTTTATAAATTTTTGTTAGGTTTTCTTGAATTGCGCGCGCTACTAAAAAGCTATCAATAATTCAATAGTAATACTAATATAAATAGGTCCACAGCGAACAGTGGTACAATGATTAGGATTCTTGCTAAACAAAAAACTGGACTAAACATTTGTCACATAAATGCTCAAAGTCTTGCTGGAAAAATCGAAGAGTTTAGATATATGTTTGTGAAGTCAAATGTAGATGTAATTTGTGTGTCTGAAACGTGGTTCGTTCCCCAATTAAGTGATGTGTTAGTTTTATGTGACGGATTTGATTTGTACCGATCTGACAGAGAAGGCCATGCGGGAGGAGTTGCAATTTTTGTCAATAAAAAACTTAACGCCAAAGTCATATGCAAACAGGCTCCGGGAAGTGCAATAGAATACTTGTTTCTGAAAGTTGCAGGTAGGGGAAGTGCAATAAGCTTACTTATTGGCTGCCTTTATCGGCCGCACCGTACCATTGACTACTCGGATGTAATTGACATAATTTCTTCATTATCTTTAAGCTTTACTGACATAGTGATAACTGGCGATCTGAACAGTAACATTTTATCAGAGCGACATTTAGCCTTAGAAATGGCATCCTTGGGATTAAATCTTGTTAATTCAACTACTCCTACGCACTTCTCTGGCACTATTGATACCCTACTTGACGTTTTTTTCGTTAGTGATACGGACAAAATCTTATTGTATGACCAGGTAGCAGTACCAGCTTTCTCCAAGCACGACTTAATCTTCATAACGTACGAGTTTAATCCTATTCAAAGCGACACAACCGTTTGGTACAGGGACTTTAAACATATTGACTACAAACAACTTCAGGACAATTTAGATCTATGTAATTGGAACACTATTTATTCTTATACAGACGTCAATTTCCAGTTAAGTGACTTCTCGTATTATATAAATGTATTATATGACAAATTTATACCATTTAAATTTGTAAAAGCAAAAATCATAATGAGAAGCATAAACCTTGGTTTTCGCGGGATATCTCGAAAAAAATTACAGAGCGTGACACTGCTTATAAAAAGTGGAAAAGGTACAAGACTTCTGATCACTACACGCGGTTTAAAGCGCTTAGAAGTCTTGTAAATAACATGATCAATACCGCTAAGCGTACTCATTATACGAATAAGTTTAGAAGTGCTATATCCTCCAAACAGAAATGGAGTGAACTTAAGAAACTGGGAGTTGGTAAGACGAAATCCTTTAACAAAGTGACCACTGACTTAAATGAGCTGAACAAAAAATTTATACAATCAATTACACCTGACATCCTGACTAACTCTTACCTTGACGTTGTAGAAGATAATAATTGTGATAATAGCTTTAGTTTTACGTGTGTAAGCCCATGTGATGTCCTTGAATGTGTCCTCAAAATCAAGTCTTGCGCGGTCGGTCTGGATGACATGCATCCAAAATTCTTTAACCTCATATTGCCAAAAATCCTAAACTATGTGACTCATATATGCAACACTGCATTTACTACGTCAACATTCCCGGAAAATTGGAAAATTGCCAAAATAATCCCTGTTCCAAAGGCTAATAATGATTACAGACCAATATCCATTCTGCCCTTTTTATCCAAAGTGTTCGAGCATTTAATGTTACAACAGATAAACAAGTTCTTAGTAAGTAACCCAGGGTTAAACAATATGCAATCTGGCTTTCGGAAGCATAGAAGCTGCATCACAGCAGTGTTAAATGTTACTGAAGAAATTCGAAGGCAACTCGATAACAGCCAAGTGACATTTCTCACATTACCTAGATTTTAGCAAGGCTTTCGACACAGTACAACATGACATACTGTGCACAAAATTATGCAAGTTTTTCAATTTTAATGACACTGCGATCAAATTAGTTTCGTCGTACCTATGTGGCAGAAGACAGGCAGTATTTACCCAAAGATGGGGGGGGGAGGAAGAAATGTCTACCTTTTTGCCTGTCAAATGCGGTCAGAAGACCAAGGCTCAATTCTTGGTCCTCTTCTGTTAAAAAAATTCCAACTATTCGATGTATATTAACGATCTACCTGTCTCTTTGTCAAACTGTAATGTCCACATGTACGCTGATGATGTCCAATTGTACGCTAGTTGTCCACTGCAAAGTATAACTGATTGTGTTAATTTATGTAACAGTGAACTGTCTAATGTCAGTAAATGGGCTCAATGTAATGGACTATCTCTCAATCCGACTAAATGTAAGTGTATTGTTATTTATAAAAAACTGCTGAGCAC
The DNA here is from genome assembly GCA_018904235.1 of Lordiphosa stackelbergi. NCBI lineage: Eukaryota > Metazoa > Arthropoda > Insecta > Diptera > Drosophilidae > Lordiphosa > Lordiphosa stackelbergi. The sequence goes on along the minus strand of JAEIFU010003948.1, from coordinate 6,725 downwards.
TGAATCACTACCTAATTTATTGCTTAATAGTACTCCAATTCAATACGTAGAGCAAGCTGTCAACCTTGGCATTACAATTAATAAGACTCTCTCCTGGAGTGACCAAGTGATAAAAGCCACTGGAAGAACATATGGACAACTGAGGCAGCTTTCACTTACTCAGCAGTTTTTACCAACTGAAATCAGACTAACGATTGCTAAAACGTACCTGACACCCTCGCTGTGCTATGGTACAGAAATATTTGGAAATTGCGACGTGGCTTCTCAGCGGAAACTCACAGTGGCATATAATAATATCGCCAGATTCGTGTACAATGTTGGAAGAAGAGAGCATATATCCAGTTTCGCCAAACAAATCCATCAACTTAATTTTAAATCTTGGACTGACTTTAAAAATCTACTGCTTTTACACCGTATCATTTTTACAAAAGAGCCAAGCTATTTATTTGACAAATTATGTTTCAGCACATCGTCCAGAACTAAAAAAAAAATAAAAAATTAAAAAAATTTTAATAAAATTTTAATTTTTATAATAAACTTTAAATAAAACAAAATTCATCAAAAAAAAACAAAATAAAAAAAAAAAAAAAATATTAAAGAGGAAAATAAAGAAATTTGAAGGAAAGTTAAAAAATTAAAAAAATAAAAAAACAAAAAACTAACTAAAAATAATGTAAAAAAAAAAAAGGAGGATGGGGGAGGGAGGGAGGGAGGGAGAGAGACGGACGGACGGATGGACAGACAGACAAAGAAAAATAAATTGAGAAGTTAATATCTATAAAATATATATACTTTATATAGTGAAAATAATCCTTCTCTAAAAATACAAATTAAAACACACTTTACCCCACAAAAAGATATAAAAATATCAATAGTATACGACATAAACTCTCCTGCTCAGAACGTCATTTCTTCGTACACACTGTTCGTTTGTGGAACCAATTACCACCTCAGTTAAAGGTAGTTAGTAGCGCAGCGCAATTTAGGGACAAGCTTAGGCAATTTTTAATGTTAAACAATTAATCTATTATATACAATGTTAAGATAAACGTGTTTCGCTCAAAGCCGGTGCCGGAAATGTAATTTTAGATTTTCGTAGAGTAACAGGGCATACTAAAGTCGTGCAATGTGCCGAAAAACAGGCAGAAGGAATCATTTCCGACCATATAAAGTATATATATTCTTGATCAGCATCAACAGCCGAGTCGATTTAGCCTTGTCCGTCTGTCCCGTCCGTCCGTCCGTCCGTCCGTCTGTATGAACACCTAGATCTCAGAGATGGTAAGAGATAGAGGTTTGACATGTATGGGACAAATGCTTCTCTTATCTGCACGCAGATCAAGTTTGTTTCAAATTTTGGCCACGCCCCCTCCCGCCCCCACAATTTGGGAAAAAGTTATATCTCCTACAGTTTTAAAGATAGAGGATTCGTACCTTCTAGAGATAGTTAGTAATTAGCAAAATGAATTAATTTGCCGAAGAAATGATAAAGATCGGATGAACGGTTCTCAAGTTATAAGCAAAAAAGTGAACCAAGCCCTCCCCGCTACCACCCAAAAAAATGTTGCATACTTTTTGGATGGTCACACTTAGGAACGCGGGAACACTGTTAAAAATGTTTTTTCATGAGTAACGGGTATATCGAAGTCGGTTAGAGCCGACTTTAACTCGTTGTTTTTTACTCTCGTATATAAAAATGTTAAAAAAATCGTGTTTCGCTCAAAGCAGATGTAAAATATTTATAGCTTCCCCTAATGTCGCCTATTAATAATATTCTAATTCTTTTAGTGACTAGTGCAATAGACTGAATATATAAGGTTATCTTAAAAAAAAAAAAAAAAAAAAAAATATAAAAATTCTATGCAGCAAGCTAGGAGAGTTTACAGGATACTATACAAACAACTAAGCTACTCATGGGGGAAAACCACTATTTTTCACGACAAAAACTACGTTAGCCTAATATCATTTGTATTTAAGGCTAGTTGTGAACGACACGGAAGCCATCTACACCCTTAGCAATTTAAACGCTAAAGAAGACACGTTTTACTTCATTGCAGTTTGCCCAATTTTACAGTAAATTAGAAAGGTGTATTAAAAACAAGGAGAATTAAGACAACAACGAACCATTAAAATTTTATACGGAGAAAATTTGAATATTCTTTTTAAATTGCTAGTAGAAGCATACATATATAAATCGTATAATGTCAAAGTTTAGTATATTCTTAAATCGCATATATAAACAAATTGTTTTACATATAGTTATCGCAAGAGGTGACGGCTGACTTATGGTATCTTATTCAAATCTAAAACCCTAGCTTAGCCACAACCTCAGTACGATTCGGTCTCTCGCGACGAGCGTGGAATCCGAGTGTAGTGTGAGTCTGTGGCTATAGGGATTGTAAGTCATCAACTATGTACAATTTGAAACCAAATTATGTGAGTAAAATAAACCACAGCTACTACTACCAGGGCTCAGCGCTTCCCTACTGTGCATACAAAAGAGCCCAGCGGCAGCGTAGTCGACACACCGACAGTATAAGTTCGTCGCTGCGCCGCTTCGCGATAATGCCGCAGAGTAACACGATCTTTGTGTCAGTGACTAAACGCACATTCGCAATGCCCTAATGTGAATGTGTTTGTTGCTAACCCCTGGTATATACATTCAGAAAACGGGAAAGGGTAGGAAAGGTATGATCAACGCTCAGTGCGCTCTGTGCTCAGTAGTCACTTGATGTGAAAGTTTGTGTTTACGAGCTTTTAGCAAAAGCTCTCAGCTTGCAAATGCTAGGCTGCTATTCATACCTGTAAGATTTTGAATTATGAATTCTTCAGTGGACAGTTGTCACTTGATGCTACAGCTTGAATGCACGAATTTTCAGCTAAAGTTTTACATAATTTGTCAATTTGAGGCTGATGTATCATGGTTGAAGTTATATCAAAGCAGAGGCAGAAAGAAGAAAGCTTTCAAGTTCGCTGCTTTTTCTGCAGAATCACAAACAACACTACACCGTCTGAAAATCTGCAGACATATCAGCTCTTATTGCCGACCCCTGTTTAAGTCTTTTATGGCGGATATCCCATTTCCTCCGGCACAGGATCTCCCTTGAATTATGACTGCACTGAGATCTTGAACTTATTACAACAAATCTGTGATTTATTGAATCTTTTAGAAGTAATCTCTGTTTCTGCACAAGTCTGTAAAAGTAAAGTTCCTCAACGATAGGAAAAAACCTGCACCAAATAATTCTGCTGGTGATAGCACCCGAGCATCTTGAAATAGCTATAAAGATAACCGTTTATTTTTAATTATTGCTTACTTTTCGGATCTTAATAGGAGAGCAAAATAATCAGCTGTTCAATCTGACTGACCCAAAGATATATCGATATTGTAATCGTAAAAAAATGTACATTTACAACAAATAACATTAGAAGTAAATGACAGCAATTAAACATTTGCCTACTGAAACTTTACTCTTAACAGAAAAGAAACCATAAATCGCAACAGGGCTACTTTTTGATCCACCCTCGTGTCCAACGGGTACTTCTTTCGGAAACTCCTACTTTACAATTCATCAGGGCGGCTAGCCGTTACTTCAAGTGTATACGCTGCTCTTGAAACGAACGCTTGATATCGAATTTGTACAAGGGCGCTGATAACGGTCATTCAGTTTGAGCATGAACATGTCCAAGTTTTCGTTATTATATCAATTGATCATCTAAAGTAGCGTCTGGGGGATTTTTCGTTGGCATTCCACTTGCGCATACCCAAACACATAATTCGTTTCGTTTCGCTTCGCATCCGTATCCGTATCTGTAGTTTGCTACTTATATACCCTGTGGGCAGAGGGCACTATAATTTTGTGCAAAGATTTGCTTAAGGTACTTTGCTGAGGTACTTAAAGTCGTGATTGGAATATCAGGATTTAGGATCGTAGGAAAAGTTCGAACGAAATTTAAATTGAGAATTTTGTTTTCAGACTTATTTATTGTGATTATTAAAATTTCAAATTTTCCGCTTGTTTTCGATAGTTTGGGCGGAACAACCCCTATCTAGGGTATATAAACAACCGCCTGGCCTAGCTAGCTTTCCTCAACATATATGTATATATATCTATTTTTTTTTTTATTTTGTTTTGTTGCCGCTTTTTGTTTTATAAATTTGATTGTTTATTGTGCTGGCCTTTTGTTTTTATGCTTCAACGTTGGACGACGAACGACGCTGACTCGTATGAGTCGTTTTTATTGTTATTTACTATATTTAGGCGGCGGCTCGATATTGGGATCGAACAATTAGTCAGCAGAAGTAGCAAGAAGGCAAATGTCGGCACCTGCACCAAATGCAAAGTAAATGCTCAATTCTCGAACAATTTTGTTGCCAGCGTCGGCGTCGCTGCCACATTTTCAGTTGGGGTACCCAACACCAACAGACCCCAAGCAGACCCCGGCCAGGCCAGACCAAGTTGCTGCTGCAGCACGTTGGACGCGATTTTCGGTTAACGTATTTATTTTCGGTTTTTGTTCGCGTGCGTTGTGCATAGTTTAAATTACCCCCCACCCTGCCCCCCCACCCTTGTTAATTCAGTTTAATTTTGTTTGGTTTTTGTTTAGTGCAAAACTCCAGCGATCTCTTCAATTGAAATGTGCGCGTGAGTCCGTTAAATGGTTCTGCGCAAATTGGCACTCTAAGCCACCACGAAAATTTGTGTCCGAGCGTGTGTGAGTGTTGTGTCTAAAATTTAATTACGCTTAATCAGCCGATTATTGTTTTCATATTGACCGCAGAGTTAACCCGCTACCCCGGGGCGCTGACAAAGGCACAGAAGGTAAGCAACACACCCCACCCCTCCCACCCGCCAGGCATTGAAGCACATTTCATGGTGGGCACCTAATGACAAGGGCCGAATGAGTCGGTTTAGATTGCAATTTGATTTTGTGGTCATCCGTTGACTACTAATTAATATATCGAGTGTTGGGGCCCTCATTGGTTGGGCACGACATTCGCTAAACAAAGGAAACCGCAAAATGTTAATGTTACAATTAAGAGAAATTCTATGTTTAATCTAAAATGCGGAAGGAAGTGAAAATAATTTGATTGAGAGGATGTGAGAAATATAAAGGATACAAAAGACAGATTTTGTCTTAGTTTAAAATTGCGTTTCTGAATTTAGTGACTGAGCCTTTATCCATTACCCATTACCCATTACCCATTACCCATTACCCATTACCCATTACCCATTACCCATTACCCATTACCCATTACCCATTACCCATTACCCATTACCCATTACCCATTACCCATTACATTTATATATAGGGTGTTCACCAGCCCGCGTAAAAGAGTAATTGTGTAAATTTACGCGGCGCAGCTATTGAGCGCCCCTAAAAGGCTTACCCTCGAAATTTTTGGTGTAAATCAGCTGTTTTTGACAGGCTGTGAGTTTTTCTGTCACTTGTGTGTGTCAAAGTTAATAACGTATTTTTTAAGCATTGATTACACAGTGCAACACATAAATAGGTTACGCCTTCGGACCGCGATATTTTTTAAGAGCATACCGAAACTAAAAAAATCCCCCAAAGGACTTGGCCCTATCACATCGTAAAGGTACTTTTTTGATACCCAACATTTTTTCTCCCCAAACTGTCCATATATCATAAACCGTTTGGAATTTTGTTTTTACAACTGGGGCAAACCATCAATAGTACGCTGGCTCTAGGTCTCGTTGTGTTTGCACATAACTTCAAAAAGCAGGAACACAACACAACACAAAGGAGGCTAGGTAGACATACAGCTGTTTCACTGGTACCTCTACCAGATCATCAGTGACGTTCGCCTAATGTACTGGCCCCAACGACTCTTACTCATGTTTTTGCCAGAAACGGCTAAACTACAGGGAATTTGAAAAACCTTTCTTCTGCGAAATGATCCCAAACAACAATATAAACAAATCTCTATTACACGCCAGCATCATACGACCACCCCTTCATACCGTTTTAATACACAAAATTGGGAATCGCTTCAAAGTTTATCAAGACTGCTGTTAAAAGTAGTGCCGAAGTCTTTGATTGCTTAAAAACCATCTGTCCGAAACTCAGCGATGCAAGAATTGAAGCTGGTAATTATGAAATTTTAATTATTTTTATATCTGACTTGGCTGATTTTGCATTAAACAGGTGTTCAGAATGGACCAGATATCAGAAAATTAATGAAAAGCGATAACTTCACCACTGTGCTCACAAAGAATCACCGGCAAGCATGGGAGGTTCTTAAAGCTGCGATTCAGAACGTTTTAGGAAAGCACCGAGCTGAGCCAGATGAAGTAAGGAAATTAGTGGCAAGAATGCTAAAATGTTTTGAGCTTATCAACGTCTCGATGACTGTGATGGTGATGCATCACGATCTGGATGTTTTTATTAAACAATTTCCCACCGAATCGGACGAACAAGGGAAGCGACTCCACCAGGTTACAATGCCAATGGAAAAAAGATATCAAGGCAAGAAGCTAAATGTATTGCTCTCGGAGGTTTGTTGGTGGAGCCACAAAGTATGCCAGTATGAGGATGAAGGCGTCGAAAACCTAGAAGACACTGGATGTAGTGAAAGCACGAATAGATGTATGCCTTTGGATTATCTTTCTAGTTCTGGAAGTACAGAGTCAGTCCATGAACCAGCATCAAAAATATTAAAACCTTAACCTTTGGTTAAAATTACGTTTTTTCTCTTTTTT
>JAEIFU010003947.1:0-21842 GCA_018904235.1 Lordiphosa stackelbergi | reverse complement strand
GAATTAAATACCGATAAAAATAATAAAAAAATATTTTCTGTATTGTTATCGATATTTCCCTGAATAATTTATTTTAATTATTTCCAACAGGTATCGGCATTGTCGATACACAAATATGCGTAATCGGATGAAATTTGAATAATTTTTTAAATAAAATGATTGGGCTTAGCAACGCGGAAGCTACAAAACAATGTTAGACTTAACCAAATTAACTGGTAATAATTATGAATTTATCATTACAAAAATGTCATATCTGCTCATCAGGCCCTCGTAGCCAGGGTAAGCCAGAAGAATGCATGTTAATTGTTTGCATTATTGGAGGTGGGGGTTAAATTAAAATCAAACTAAACAACTCTCTAAGCAATGTATTACAAGTATGGTGCAAGATGGATTACATAGTTATCTGGACAATCTGGTCACATCAGCTCTGGAAAACGACTGAATATTGGTATTTTTGTTTCGCGTCTCTTAGCGTAGATACACTTCCACCAAAGAACTGCCAAAGCAAAAATACCAAAAGTGGCAATTCTTTTGTTTTGGGACAGTGTGACCAGATTGTAAGATGCATGCATGTAATATGGTCACATTGTCTAGAGCGTTGTTTTTAGTTTGATTTTAAATTATAAGTTTTACAATCAGTAAATACAAATGATTAAAATGCGTTCTTCACGGCCCTTATGAGCAGATATGGCAATTTAGTAATGATTAAATTCATAATTATTACCCAGTTTAAATTTGGTTGAAGTTTCACGGTGTTTTGTAGCTTGCTTTGAAAATTGCGCTCAATCATTGATGGGAAAATTATTCAAATTTGTGTATCGACAATGTGCGATACCTGTTGAAATAATTAAAATTAATTATTCAGGGAGCTATCGATAACACTACAGAAAATACGGATCTAGTATTTTATCGGTATTTAATTGAGGCCTTGGTGAAGTGTGGACTCACCAAAAGACTGCCAAAGGGCTTTGGCACAAAAATTTTTGTGAGTTTTTTTTTTTAAATTTTGGGGAGGGTATTAAAATAATTTATTTTTTTTTTTGTGAAGTAATAGTAATCTGGCCCATGTAATTCATAAGTAAGACCGTTCGTACTTAGGAGAAAAATGCAAAACCAAAAACATATATTGTTGTCTCATTCACACAGCCACGTGTCCATTGGGCTTCAACAACTGAGGAAGTTGACTTCGAAAGTGAAGCTATTCAAAGAATCAGTCGAAGACTGCGCCTCGAGGCCAGCAGGTCGACATCGCTCTGCAATTCAGCGCTTTGGCTCTTCTTAAGTCTTTTGTTGGACTCGTAAATTGCCTTCTTATTATTTAAAATTTGTCATTTGGAATTCTCTTATATCTTTTGGTTTTTCAAAATTCAATGATACCATCCCATCAGCACCAATTCAGTTGATTCCTCCACATCAATGAATAAGCAAAAAAGTTTCACCTCACGCCGATTTTATTTCTAATTTTATTCCTAAATACTAAGTGGATTTTAGCAAATGTGCATTTTTAAATTCCTAGCACTTGCAAGCGTGTTGCCGCAGTCTCGTCATGGGAGCTGCTGCCCAGGATAGAAATTTGGTTTTTCCAAAGTCACCATAAAGGGATCCACTTCCTTTCGTGTAAGTTTTTTGGCTCGACGTTTACGCATCGGTGGGGTTTTCCTTTGCCGATTTGCCCCTTTCGCTAATCTTTTTGTGTTTCTGATAATAGCAAGGCCTCGATTTTATGTTTCACGTATTGTATACGAGCAATTTCTTCGATTTTGTGCTCGGTCATGAAACCCTGCACCTCAACGTTGCGATCTTGACTATTTTTCACTGGTTTTATCACGATTGCCAAAATTCAATGATACATTGCCATGGTTTATCAGCACCAAGGAGGCGAACATATTATATCTGCACGTATTCAGTTGATTGTTCGTCCACACATCAATGAATTGTTAAGGCCTGTATCCAGCACTGGAAAAATTCTGCCAGGAATTTGCTATTATTTTGTGTGTGTGGAACATAATTAAAACAGTGACTAATGCACCGAAAGGGTAGAAGGTCATAATTGATCAATCAGCTGTTAAGCACTGTTAACTATTTGAATTTAAGTAAATTAAAAAAATAAAAAGTATTTTCTGAGGAAGCAGGCTGCTCGTATGTATGTGCTTCATACTTTATACTTGAGGATGACATACCGATGGTATGACACTTTGCTGTGTTCCGGATGGCACAAAACATCACTGCAGCATGTTGTTAATTCCCATTTACTTTATAATGCAATCTTCTCCAAAGTAGGATGATCTCTTGGTTGTACGCCAATCAGAAGTCTTTCATCGTTGGATATTAAGATTGCCTAAAAACATCCGCATTTATATTAAGGATTTTGTATCCAACTCAATGGCCAGGATCAGTACGGATGAACGTGGCTTAAAAATACTTTGGCGTGTCTCTGAACCGACGCGTCGAAAGCTTGACTAGGAACGTCGCTGCGAGGCTCGGACAGTGGGCCACGGTGGTGTAGCTCCATTGGGCTTTTAAGTCTCGAAGCGGTGGATCTGGGCGATTCAGTTACGGGGTACGGCATGATCCACCGCCCTCAAGAAACTAGAGTCATCTATGTGGGCCCCTGGTATGTTAGGCATACAACTACATACCGCGGCGTGGGACGCTTGCCATTATGCGCCCAAATTAATATGCAATAATAAAGGTATCATGACCAAGGTTCACCACTTCTAATATATTTGCCTATGATCTATGGACACACAGATTAAGAAGGCATCTTAACGGGACGACATCTCACTGACTGCCTACGGAAAGCATCCGTCTGGCGCTCCTACCAACTGGCGCACGCGCTGGATGGTTCCCCAGCCAGCTCATAACAAATGTTATAAAAGCATTCCCCCCAAAATTTTCGCTCATCACATCCAAATAATCAGTTGTCACCTTCCCATCCACACACGCCATCGATAGGCCAACTGTCGATAAGAAACTGTGGATTACGTTCATGTTGCTGGATACACAAGTAACAGAACTAAAATTCCTGCCACAGTTTTTTTTTTATATAACACAGGAATTTTTAGTTTCCGCGGTGCTGGAGTACCCGGCTTTAATTGTTAATTTAGTTGATTATTCCTAACACTAAGTAGTAGCAATTTATTTTGGGCCCGCACTTCTGGTGTAGCCGCAGTCCCGTCATGGGAACTGCTGCCCGGTAGGAGAGAAATTTGGCTTTTCCAAAGTCACCATAAAGGAATCCACTTTCGTGTAAGTTTTTTGCTCATCGTTTACGCATCGGTGGTGTTTCCTTTGCTGATTTTGCTAGTCTTATACTTGATAATAGTGCAAGGCCTCGATTTTGCCTTATATACGAGCATTTTTTTCGTTTCTGTGCTCGGTCATGAAACTCCTGCACCTCAACGTTGTGATCTTGACTATTTTCACTGGTTTTATCACGATTGCTAAAATTCAATGATACAATCCCATCAGTCTCCCAATTGATTTGTCCACATCAATGAATAAGCAAAAAGTAATTACAACACTAAGTGGGATATTAGCAATGCGCATTTTTAAATTTCTCGCACTTGCAAGGGTGTAGCCGCAGTCTCGTCATGGGAACTGCTGGTCTTGTGAGAGAAATTTGGTTTTTCTAAAACTTTTATGGCTAATTTACGCATGGTTTTCCTTACAATTTTTTATTTTTATTTATAATAGGCTCATTTTATTCTTATACAAGATTTTTTTCGTTTCTTTTGGCTGCGAAACCCTACACCTCAACACCGCAAAATTTACTTTTTTCACCGGCTTTGGAAAAGTCACCATAAAGGGATGGTTTCTTTGGGTTGCTTATAGCGATGCTTGCGCAACGGTGGTGTTTCCTTTATGGACTTTGCCGTTTTGCTAGTCTTTTTATTGCAAAGGGTATTATAATTTTGCCCAGAAGTTTGCAACGCATAGAAATATTCATTTCCGACCCTATAAACTATATATATTCTTGATCAGGACGACGAGCTGAGTCGATTGAGCTTTGTCCGTCCGTCTGTCCGTCTGTCTGTTTCTACGCGAACTAGTCTCTCAGTTTTAAAGCTATCGAGCTGAAATTTTGCACAGAGTCTTTTTTTTACTGCACACTGCTAATATGTCGGAACCGACCGGATCGGATGACTATATCTTATAGCTGCCATAGGAACTATCGGTTGAAAAGTGGGTCTTTGTGAGAAAAACTTTTTTTTTTTAATGTTAACGGCTCCCACTTCAGCAATTATTAATACTATACGCTTTCACATAGATTAGGAAGTTTTTGTTAAAATCGGATGACTATATCTTATAGCTGCCATGGGAACTATCGGTCGAAAAGTGGGTTTTAATGAGAAAAAATTTTTGTTTTTAATGTTAACGTGTCTCACATCAGCGATTATTAATATTAAACGCTTATACAGATTTGGGAAGTTTTGGTCAAAATCGGATGACTATATCTTATAGCTGTCATAGGAACTAGCGGTCGAAAAGTGGGTTTTATTTAGAAAATTGTTGTTTTAATGCTGGCGTTCTTAAACTCTGATGTATTAAAACATTTGGCAAGGGTATAAAAAAAGTTTCAAGGATAGCAAGGCCTCGACTTGACAAGTTTACTGAATATTGTTCTGACTGCATAATTGAAACTTTTCATTTAGCTTGTGAAGTGGACGGTGATATGTTGGTTGTGTTCTCTAGTGGTTAGTGTGTTGAATGCTTGGGCGGGAGGTCGTGGGTTCGATCCCGCCTCTGAACATCTAATAATAAAATTTTTTTCTTTCTTTAGAAACTACTAGGTATCATTCACCAGCTTAGTGGCGCCAGCTGTGAAGTAACTAGCCATGAAAAAGCAATTTTTCAAACTTTGCCGTTCGGATCCGGCGTTAAACTGTGGTCCCTTTCTCTGTGGGAAAAATTTAAAGCACACACGCCAAGAGATTGAGAGAAGCTTGGTTTGGCCCTGAGGAGCTGTATAGCCAGTTTTACCTTTTACCCACTAAAAGTCTATACTTAGATTAGTTAAAACTTAAGTTCGGCACAAATTTAATAATAGACTGTTGTGTTTAAAAAGCACTCCGATTTCAAAGCTGTTTAAAATTATTTCTAGTTAGCGAAGAGTACAGGTCTTAAAAGCGTCGTTGTAGAAGCAATAAATTGTATTATAACTAGAGCCGGATATATATGCTAAAAAGGATATGAGTATTATTCCAAAAAAATAACGCGAAAAGCATTTAATTTATTTTTTCTATATTTTATATGAAATTTTTCACTTTCGAAGAGATTTTTGTCAGAGCCCATCAATTACATAGGAAATCCGCTCTTGAAAATTGTCAGATCGAGTACTGACCAACCAACAATGCGCTAGGACACTGAGCCAACTTTTCTGCTCGAAAATAGTTGAAAAATTTTCTAAGGGTATCTGAAATTATTGAAACTTGTTTGATAACTGAAAATAACAAAGCTAAAGAAGACTAAAATACAAAACGTATAATTATTTGAAGAGCTGCGAGGTGGACAAACAAGTGGAGCTGATCAAAGTGGGCGAGTCAAACCATTTTTATGGAATCTGGCCAAATAAAAAAGGCGATACCATTTCGAATACCGGCAGCTGCATCACTTGTGGTCATTTACCCAATAGTGCTAACCACCCGAGTCCAAACCTCCGTAGCCTCCACGGCCAAACCGCCATAAGCCCTTGCAGTCTCCCACAGACCATTATGATAGTATCTCTGGTTTACATAGGTAGCTATCGTTGCTCCCACCGTTCCTTTTGCTGTTACATTTCTCTGATTTAATGTGCTAGGTTCTAACTTTCCAATGCGATTTGGGTTATCGAGTATCTCAGTGGTCAAGTTCTCCTCCGCAGTCCAAATACTCTAGCCCCACAAAAATGCATCCATGAAAGTGCCCATGGTATTGCCTATGGCCTCTGAATTTCCCCTAGTGACTTCCATTATTAATTTTATAAACTCTATTATTTTATTTGAATTAACCCGCCAGTTTTTTAAACAAACATCAGCTGACTCTTTGGCTGTTGCCTGGTCACACCACATCGCCAGAGCGGCTCTCTAAATTAACAAACAATTTCCGCTCCGACATAATTGTCAGCTTTAACAACACAAGTTAACACAATTTTTCATCCTCTACAATTTGATGTCACCCCCTTTTGTAAAATCACGGTCTGAGTCCGAATGTGGAAGCTTAAAAATTTCTCAGTAGAACAGATTTCGAGATAATCCCAAATTACCGTTTTTCCGCATTTTTTAAAATAATATCTCTCTTTTAATTTTAAATATCTCAATTATTTAATAACCTATGTAGTTTTTTACACCAAATTAAAGCTAATAAAATTATCTTTCAAATCGTTTTTACATCATTTTATTGTCAAATTTGTGGTGTAGCAAAAAAAAAAAAAAAAAAAAAAAAATTAAAAATTATATAAAAAAAAAAAAAAAAAAAAAAAAAAAAAAAAAAAACAAAAAATAAATAAATATAATAAATAATTTCAATAGATAAGTGCGCAAAGTCACATTAAAACATTTGTCGGCATTACTTGAACTGAAAATGGCAAAGGCAGTGTTTAGCGTGAAAATATACAACTCTGTTATTGAGAATGGATTCTGAAAAGTTTATTTAGGTCAATCAAAGTCATGGAGTTGTCAACTTTTCAAATTAACAGCGCACAGTGTTTCAGGCGCACCCCGCCTTGGACAAAACACTGAATTAAATTATGTTTTGAAAAGTAAACATAATTATTTATATTTTAGCGACAGTTTAAATTCACATATTAAAGGCCCATTTCCAGAACAAATAAATGCGTACGAAAAATAAATTTTTATGTTGAACTCCATATAAAAAAACAGCTTCGAACAGCTGATCGACCATTTATTTAGTCTCATTTATTTTGCTGATATTCAGAAGAGAAACTAAATAATCGCAGCGTTGCCACATCGTTAGCTAGTGGATTGCAAGCAGAGTCGATTTGCTAAACTAAATTAAGCATAAATAACTTGCAGCACATTTTTCCGCACAGCATCGAACAAATTAAAGGCAAATGCTGGACGCACCAAAATAATCCAACAAATAATAAGTATATATGCACATATGTACAATACGAGTCTTTTATTATTTTTTGACATTTTTTTAATTTTAAGTGCTTCAAAACGTTCCCTACCGAGGAATACGAAGATGCCCACACTTGTGGTAGTACACCGCGTGACTTTGAAAGCTGTAAGCTTATTTTAAAATTGTTTAAACTGTAATTTGATAAAACACATTTTGAATTCAAGCGGCCGACAAATCAGTGCTGCCTTACAATTTGGCCGCCGTTTTGGGAATTTTTTAGTGTATTTTAAGACATTGCGGTCATACTATAGCTTACAATCCACTTAACATAAATAAGTGGCAATTTCGTGACATAAATTTTTATTTGTTCTGGAAATGGGCCTTAAAAAAAAACAGCTTCGAACAGCTCATCAGTCATTTATTTAGTGGCATTTATTTTGCTGATTTCCAGAAGAGAAACTAAATAATCACAGCGTTGCCACATCGTTAGCTTGTGTGGATTGCAAGCACAGCCGACTTGCAAAACTAATAGCCGATTTCCACTTGTGCGAGTTCGGTCATCGATTCCACGATTTTTCGATAAATCCCAAAAGGCGTTTCCACTGCGTTCGGTGTCCACTTCCGAGTCCACAACAGCTGATCTGGTCTGTTTGTTTACCTTTGTGCATCAATACAAAGTGAATTTGACTGACAATATTTTGCTAAATGCAATAGAAAAGCAACAATTGCAGCTTATGCAGTTAAATCAAAATGTTTTGCAAGTGATGAACGAGTGTGCTGTGACTAGCGTTGCGTACGAAGAGTCTCACCCACGCAGCTCTTGGGCGTTTGTAAGTCACAAGCCATTTACTAATTAAATATTAAAATAAAGTTATAAATTATTTATTTTTTCCTAGATTCGATATGGTTACTTTTGGAAGACCTAATTGCTCCATGGTTTGTGCCGTCGGTCCAGGTTCGAATCCCGGTACTAAAGCTAAAGAAAATCTAACATAAAAGCACACTTTGAAACGCCTCTCCACTTTGAATGATGTTAACTGCATTCTGACAACGAGAACATTCATTGTGACAACTCTTAGTTTTACTCAAAAATTTTTGTGGACAAAGGAAAATTAGTTGGTTAGAGGGAGACGGACATAAACACAAAAATTACTTAATGATATAAATATTTACTCAGAGAGCTAAAATGACATCTTGGGTAAAAAAAAGGTGTAAGTGTCATTAACACTCACGAGGCTTTGATGTAAAACATGATTGTAAGTTTAAGAGCTCTTTAGGGGCTGTTTAAAGACTGTTTAGTCACTGTTAAGTCACTGTCAAGTCGCTGTGTAGTCCCCGTTCAGTTAATATTTAGTCACTGTCAAGTCATTCTTCAGTCACTAACTAGTCACTGTCAAATCACTGTTCAGTCACAGTGTAGTCACTGTTAAGTCAAGTCACTGTCAAGACACTGCTTAGTCACCGTTCAGTCACTGTTTAGTCACTATCAAGTCACTGTTTACTCACTGTCAAGTCACTGTTTAATCACAGTCATGTCAAGTCACTGCTTAGCCACTGTCACGTCACTGTTTAGTCACTGTCAAGACAGTGCTTAGTCACTGTTCTGTCACTGTCAAATCACTGTTTAGTCACTGTCAAGTCACTGCTTAGTCACTATTAAGTCACTGTTTAGTCACTGACAAATCACTGTTAAGCCACCTCCAATTTCCCCTCCAATTTCTTTTTACCCCACTTTCACTCCTCTCCCCCTGGGACACTCCGCTAAAACAACAACACAATATATGCATGACGTCAGCGTCACGTGACGCTGAAATCAAATTTTACTTCTACTAAAATTTTCCGTACCGAAATTAAAGATGTTTCACATCAACAATTTTGTTTGTTGTTTTTAGATTTAATAATCAACTTCTATAGCAATAACCGCAAGCTCTGTCCAGAATGGCTTGATATATCAGGGCAGGCTGCCTTAATGTGTGTGTGTGTGCTCTGGCCTTATCAGATTTAAATTGTTGTAAAGTGTTCTTCGGGAATTAGTTTAACCTTTCCTCTGTCCCTTGGGGCGTTTTCACACTCGCGCAATCAATTTTTAGAAAGTTTTTATGCTCTTACGTGGGTGGCATGATTTTGCTGAACTGTTTGAAAGCAAGCTTATAATCGATAAAATTTATGAAAATAGTTTTTGTCACTAAGTATAACTACCTTTTGCAGACGAACTTGCACATTGCAAATAAAGGTAGCGACCCCACCTTTATCATCAAGAACAGAAAAGAGGTTTTAGATTTAACTTTAATCTCAGAAGACCTCTGTGACCGGCTGACGTCATGGAAGGTGCTGCCAGAGCACTCCTTCTCTGACCATCGCTACATAGAGGTCTTATTCAACCACAAGTGTCCGACACCCATTAAGATACAGAACCCAAGAAAGACAAACTGGGAAGTACACAATAAACTTCTCCTCAAAAAACTAGGTTCGTCCCCACCATATATACCAATCAGTGGAAATCAAATAGATGAGCTCGTTGAAACGCTCACCACAGCGTATACAGACTCATTTAACAAGGCATGCCCGCCTAGGAAAATTAAATCCACCTTCAAACCACCTTGGTGGTCGGCAGAGCTGGACAAGCTCCGAAAAGAATGTCGTCACACCTTTAATCTAGCTAAATATAACGATCAGAGAACCGCCTGGGAGCTATACAAACAGAAGCTAGGTATTTATAAAAAAGCCATAAGGAGAGCTAAACGCTCCTCCTGGACCCACTATTGCAGTAATATTGAGTCTACCTCAGATGCTTCGCGACTCAGGAAGATCCTGGCAAGCTCACCCAACTCGCCAGGACTCTTACAAAAAACAGATGGAACCTGGACCGACTCGAGTGAAGAATCTCTAGATCTTCTGCTAAGCACTCACTTTCCTGAATGCTCCCCTAATTTAACACCTCAGTTCAGGGCAACACACCCGCATATGCAGTACAACAAAACCATTGTTACAGTGACCAAAATTAAATGGGCTATCGATTCGTTCGAACCGTTTAAGTCACCGGGTCCTGATCACATTTTTCCCGCCCAGCTACAGCAAACCATTGGGAATACAATGACCTGGCTTTACACAATCTATGTAGGCTGTCTGAGGGTCAATTACATACCCACTAAGTGGAGAGGAACAAAAGTGGTTTTTATACCGAAAGCTGGCAAAGCTTCACACGTGAAACCGAACGATTATAGGCCAATCAGCCTATCCTCGTTTCTATTAAAAACTCTCGAGAGACTTATAGATGTACACCTAAGGCAAACTATAAGTCCCGATTATCTAGCTCACACACAACATGCTTACAGTAAGGGTAGGTCCACCGAAACCGCCCTGCACTCTCTAGTATCAAGGATTGAAAGATCACTTGAAATAAGCGAATACTCCTTAGTAGCATTTCTCGACATAGAGGGTGCCTTCAATGATGTCAAACCGGAAGCCATCACCTCTGCCTTGACACATTTGGGAGCGGATGCACCGCTGGTAAGATTCATCGACCAATTGCTAACCAGCAGGTCGGTGTACTCCCAACTTGGCGGTGCAGCAGCTCGCAGATGTGTCAGTTAACCAACTGCTGCGGCTTTTGGAGGCGGAGGGACACGAGGTGGTGGCTTACGCGGATGATGTTGCCATCTTCAAATGTGGAATGTTTCCTCAAACGCTGTGTGACCTCATGCAGACCGCACTGACAACACTTGCTCAGTGGACAAAATCTTGTGGCTTGGGCGTAAACCCGGGCAAGACGGAATTAGTGCTTTTCACCCGAAAGTACAAAATTCCTGATCTTATCCCGCCTAAAATCAACGGAGTAAGCCTTGTATTTAGTGACAATGCCAAATACTTGGGGGTCATTCTGGACAGAAACTATTCTGGAAGGATAACATAAATGAACGTATAAAAAAGGCAACCGTAGCTCTTTACTCGTGCAGAAAGGCAATTGGCCGCAAATGGGGTTTTTCACCCTCCATAGTACACTGGCTGTACACAGCCGTTGTGCGCCCCATACTACTCTACGGAGCATTAGTATGGTGGCCAGCACTCGGAAAACAATCCATTCTGAACAATCTCACCAAAGTACAGAGAAGTGCGGAGATATGTATTAGTGGCGCTCTTCGTACCACACCAACGGAAGCTCTTAACACTATTCTTCACCTTCTACCACTAGACCTTGTCGCAAAACAACTGGCTATCACAACAGCCTTAAGACTAAGGGAATCCGATGCTTGGAATGCGGGCAATTCGGAACACTCAATTATACTTGAAGACAAAACGGGTATACCACTAACTACAGACTACTGTATACCACAAACGACGTTCGACAAATTATACGACGTTTACATCCCAAGCCGACATGAATGGGAAAACCTCCCCCACAGTAGAGCTAACGCCATCAACATTTACACTGATGGATCAAAGCTCGAAGAAAAAGTAGGAGGGGGCGTGTTCTCCCCCAACCTAGACCTAAATTTATCGTTCCGCCTCCCTGACCATTGTAGTGTGTACCAAGCGGAAGTGGTAGCCATCCAGGAAGCTGCCACCTACCTTAGCACACTCACGGTCAAAGAAGGCAACGTATTTATATACTCTGACAGTCAAGCCGCCCTCAAAGCACTTGACTCTCATACAAATAATGCTAAAACAATTACTAAATGTCGATTTTCTCTCAACGAGATCGCACGACATTTTCGTATACACCTTATATGGGTAACACCGCAACATAGAAGGTAACGAGTCTGCGGACAAACTGGCCAGAATAGGAACCACCATCGAGCTCCTTTCAGAGAGGAGCACGATAGGTATGCCTATGGCGACATGTAAACTGCACACAAAAGCAGAAACACTTCGTCTCGCTACGGACAGGTGGAAAAACCTTTCTTCCTGTGCCGTATCAAGACTTACGTGGCCTACATTCAATAAAAAACGCACTATCACACTTTTACGTCACAGAAGGGACCACATATCACTTCTGGTGGGGACCCTCACGGGTCACTGTCTTATTGGCAGACACGCAGCGCGCCTAGGCATAACTCATCATGACTTCTGCAGGAGTTGCAGATATGAAGAAGAAGAGGAATCGATACAACACTTTCTCTGCGATTGCCCCGCCCTGAGCAGAAGAAGACTAAGGACACTTGGTCAACCTCTCCTACTCAACCTCTCGGAGATATCCGAGCTAGAGATCCCAGCTCTACTTAAATTTATTCTGTCCACACACTGGTTCAGTAACGAGGACCCCCCTCAGAACTAAAAAGGGTTAACAGGGAACAAATATGGCATCGCAATGGGCCCAAAGTGGCCTAAGTGGGGGAGCGACATGTCGCTCTCAGCCATCGCAACCTAACCTAACCTAACCTTTTGTCACTAAGACCCATTCCGGCAGCTATTAGATGTAGTCATCCGATCAGGTTAGTTCCGACATATAAGCAGCGTGCAATAAAAAGAACACTGTGCAAAATTTCAGCTCGATAGCTTTAAATTGAAATCATAGTTCATCCATCAAAAAAGTTAATTGGCTTATGCTGAATGCCTTGATGTAATTTTTGTAGAAGATAGTATGAGTGAAAGTTATCGTTTGTATTTTAGCTTAATTTTTTTTTGTTTTCATTTATCACAATCACAAATGCTAAGAATAATGATCGCACATCATATCACAAAAATCGAGCTAGCTCCACCAATTTTTAACATCTGTTTGTGCTGGTGAACTCGGTTCATGTTAACAATATTGATAATGCTTAGTTAATTAACTTTATGGAAGGCTATTAAATCCTGAGTAGTGGGTATATCGAAGTCGGGCAGTTCTTTAATATCAATGTAATGATCTCAAACCAGTACTACTTAATAGAAGTACTTAAGAACTGACAAACTTTGAATCCATTTCACAGACACTAACACCCATTCTTTTCTTCCCTTTTCTATTCTTATATGCATATTTTACCACAAAACGCATTGTATAAGAGGATGATGGTCTGATGGTACATCAAATGTCCGCTCTAGCGTGCATAGCATTTGCTCTGTTTCACCTACTTGAGTAAAAGACTAGTAAAAGTTACTCGTATTCATGCCACTTATCATTCTGAAGATAGCTAATACATTATTTTCAAAAGCTCTCGAAACGCTACTAAAAGTCATTACCCGTTCCCTCCAAACATTTTCACCTTAACACTTGACTGCAGCGCTAGACTTTTGGGAATATCAGCTTTAAGCTAATCTCATTCTGGCATCTTGCTAGTGAGTCTGCAACCACCATCATCATCATCATTATTATCTGTCCTGAACGTTTTAATGCCAAAACGAAAAGCAACTCCTCAAACCAAAAATCCATTGGCTGCTTAAGCATCTCCTCAACTGAACGCAGCATAAATTCAAGTGGCAACCCATCATACTTCTTACCCCTTCTCCATTCGCTTCACAATCCTTTTGCCTCGCCAAGGCAATTTGCTTTGCGGCAAAAAGAAGAAAGTGAAAATACAAAAAAAATAAAATTAAAAAATAATGTTTGAAAATTTCTTGGTCATATATTTTAAATACAAAAATTTACCCAAGGGAGACGAGCCGTGCGCACACACACAGGCACATCACGTAACCTGTTCATTTTATGCGCAAAAAGAAACGAACGGTAAAACACGTTAAAAGCTAAGACGAGGGGCACAACAACGCAACGAAACCCAGAAAAGCGAGCAACAATTTGATGGCCTGGACAAACTGTAGCTGGGATGCCCTTACAAATGTCAGCCACCCGGCCATGAAAGTAAAATTTTGTATTCTGGAAATTACCTTTAAGTCACGTCAAATATTTAAGGATTAAGAAGATAATAAACGTTGTTTAACGTTTGAATGAAAATAAAATAATTTTTCTAGAAAAGCAGGGAGACAATTTTACAGAAATGCGATTGAGAGCAACATTCTGCCTCCTAACGATAATTCAGATTAGTTGGTTCTCAAAATTATTTCGTTAGAAAGACCCACGCCTTAAGACTTTCAACCTGACTTTCACACGAAAACTATAAGTTAGCGCCAAAACCTTAATAATGTCTGGCGGTTGGTGTGAACCACTGGAGCCAGCTAATACGAATCAAGGCTAATATATATATTTTTGTAAGCTCTAAGTGTCAAATCATAGAAACCGAACCACACAACTTAGATAAACCTTTCCCCTATGTTTTGGTTTTATCGACCTCATTAAAAACTGGACACACACAAGACTACAAAAAGGCTGGCCGTTGCATTTTCATTAGACTTTAATTACCGACTGCAAGTCAGCAGCTGCCTTTTCATTTCAGGAGAAAGATTTACAAGATTTCTTAATGCCAATTATAAGGCAGACTAAAATAAACGAGAGCGTAAGTTAAAGTCGGCTCTAACCGACTTCGATATACCCGTTACTCATGAAAAAACTGGTTTAACAGTGTTCCCGCGTTCCTTAGTGTGACCATCCAAAAAGTATGCAACATTTTTTTAGGGTGGTAGAGGGGAGGGCTTGGTTCACTTTTTTGCTTATAACTTGAGAACCGTTCATCCGATCTTTATCATTCTTTCAGCAAATCGATTCATTTTGCTAATTACTAACTATCTCTAGAAGGTACGAATCCTCTTTCTTTAATACTGTAGAAAATATAACTTTTTTCCAAATAGCGGGGGCGGGAGGGGGCGTGGCCAAAATTTGAAACAAACTTGATCTGCGTGCAGATAAAAGAAGCATTTGTTCCATACGTCAAACCTCTATCTCTTACCATCTCTGAGATCTAGGTGTTCATACAGACGGACGGACGGACGGACAGACAGACGGACAAGGCTAAATCGACTTACATAAATTTGCACGACTTTAGTATACCCTTTTTACTCTACGAGTAACGGGTATAAAAACATGGGAATATTGACAACTGACACTGCCTGTGGCTGGTGTTCACACGTGTATGTCAGCATTTGGGACCTAAAAATATGGCTACCTGCCAGTCTGTCTGAACGCACCCTAACTTCAACTTATACCAAAATTGAGATATTAACACCCATGGTTTCCTCGGTTTCTACTCTACATTGTCGCAAAATTTCATACTAATCGGATTACATCGTGGCTACAATAATTTAACGGTTAACAAACATCCGAACTTTGTGTCAATTTGACACAATTTATGGATTCACACAGCTATTGCGTTTTTGCCAATTCACTAAAGTGAATGAAATTTTATGAAAACATTAGGTATACCAGTGGCGTAGCGTGTGGTTATGCCGCCCGGGGCGGAAGTCGACTTTGCCGCCCCCTCCCTCTTGAATCGTTCTACATTTTAAACTTCTTTCTAAAATTAAGTTATTCTTATTCTTTGTATAAAAACTTCTCTCTAACATAAAGGGACGTATCTGATTAGGGATCACAAAGACCTAAATTGTTCGAGGGGTATTATTTTGCTGAAGTTGCTATCTTAGACATTGTTAAGGAAGGGACATTGTTGGGAAGAATTCTTTAAGTGTGGGATATAAAAGAAGAATGCGCCGCAGGCGAAAATTTTTTTCGAAAATGCGCGAAATCGTTTTTTACTTAACCAAAATTTAAATAAAAATTGACTTCGATGGACCGAAACAAAAATTATTTCGAGGTCCAACATAGTTTTCTGGTTTGATATCAAATGCGTTTCGAATTAGCTTTTATTGTAGTCTGCCTGCAGAGGTTTTAACTGGTGGCTGATATTATTGGACGAGTTGGACTACGTTTTTTGGAAACATAACATAACCTAAACTGTGGAAGTCAATCCGTTCGATTTCAGTGGCAAAGATGCTTAAGTTTAGAAAGAGAATATGAGATGGTCCTGCTCATTGTACGCCATTATGACCTAAGAAATCCAAAGTAGTCCACTATGGTATTGTAAACCCCAAAAATTCGGAAAATATCGCGAAAACAATGGATAGCGAACTATGACGAATTAACGTGAAAATGTTATTTGGTGTTTGTTAATTGTTCTTTTATAATTGACACAATACATTTTTGGCCAGAACTCATAGCATGGGGTTAAGATCAAGAGAGCAAGAGAGGGTTAGCAGAGAGCAGAGTGAGAGAGAGGAATAAAAGAAGTAGAACAAAAGACGATGCAGATCGTCCCGAGAGAGGCCAGAGTCAGTCGCTACTCGCCGTTTGAAGAAGCCAGTTGTGTTGCGAAATATCGAAGTTGCTACGTTTAAATAAAGAAGAAGTCTATGACGCATTTTGTTCATGAAACCATTACCTATGTACTACTATTCAACCTTAACATTAATCAACCTTATGAAACTGAATAAATATATGAGTTACTTAAACTACAACCTACAACTTGGGGGCTCGTCCAGCCGTAATGCGTCGAATGAATAATATGCAAAAAGTGTATGCAGAACAAATATTATACAAGAAGTGGAGTGACTCAATAAACCTTAAAGTGACAACCAGTTAAACATCAATTAACGTATAAAAGCAAAGGAAAAATTACAACAGATTTGGTGCAGAAAAAAGCAACGAGAAAGAAACAGGAGACATACAGAGTTAGCTGTACCAAGCGGCTATAGTGAGCGTGAAAAAACCAACGAGTAAAGACACACACATATAAAACGTCGTTGTCGTGAGCGCTTAAGAAGAAGAGCGCAAAAGAGTCAACAACGAGTAAAGACACACACATATAAATCGTCGTTGTCGTGAGCGCTTAAGAAGAAGTGCGCAAAAGAGTCAACAACAAGAAAACACAAATATGAAGTCGTGGCCGTGAGCGGTGAAGGAGAAAACTGCAAAAGAGGCAACAACAAGAACGTGCGAAGGTGTGTACTGCGGAAATTGTGTTGGAGATACGTGCAAAGGTGTGCACAAAAGCCAAGGGTAAAGCTGAGTTGGAGAACGTATTAAGTGTACCACACGGAAAAGAAAAGCTATCGTTTTATTGGCGTGAGAAGGTGATTCACGGCAACGGGCAGCAGTATCGGGAAGTCGTTGGCAGTCCCATTTTGAACATCCGTCGCGTGCCTACAGGAAAGGCGCGCGTTCAAAAATCAACAGACTGTCTTGGCAGTGACGAGTAGCAGTGGCAGCAGAAACGAAGAAGAACGAGTTTGACATTAAAATTTTGGCGCCAGAAGCTGACGGGAACGAGTAAGCGGCCAGCTGATGAATTTAGTGCAGTAAGTTCAGGGGCGGAGTTTGAAAACCACGGGAGTTAAATAAAGAACAGATAATCATTTTGCTAAATTATGACAAATAGAAATAAGACTAAGTTAAATTGCTTAATTTTATATAATCCACTTGAAAATTGATTTAACTAAGCGAAGTTTGTAAAAGCGTAACAATAGTCGATATGGATGCAAAAACAATCAAAGGGCTCACAGTGGCAAGCCTGAAGGAATTATTACAAGAGCTAAATTTGTCAGTGACAGGAAGAAAAGATGAGTTGCAAAAGCGATTATTAGAGTATAAAGGAATAGCTATAGACGAGGATTGCTTTTATTCTGATGAAGAAGAGAATGATGAAGAGAGAAAAGTAGTGGGCCCTGTAACCAGCAAAAAAACAACGATGAATATGGTTGTCGGTGATGAAAATAATGACAACAAAAAGGAAGAAAATATGCATACTGTAAACACAGAAAAGTTGTCACAGTTTACATTACGCGATGTTCAGGACAGTATTTCTCCCTTTAATGGGAAAGCCTCAGATAACATCACAAATTGGATTATTGAGTTTGAAGAAATGGCGCAGACAGTGGGGTGGAATAGTTTGCAAAAATTTGTTTATGCCAAACAGCTAATAGACGGAGCAGCTAGACTTTTTATAAGAGGGCTAATAGGTGTCACTACTTGGAGTGCACTAAAAAAGGCTTTATCAGAGGAGTTTGGAAAAGAAATGAGTGCGGCAGCAATTCATAAAACCCTAAGAAACAGACGCAAAGGTGAAAATGAGTCGTTAATGGAATATTTGTACAATATCGTTGAGTTGGGTAAGCCGATCAGTCTAGATGAGGATAGTATTATTGAATACTTTATCGATGGAATTCCAGATTCGAAAAGCAACAAAGCTAATCTGTATCAAGCCTCGACAATTAGGCAGCTAAAAGATCAGATTAAAATATATGAAAAATCAAAAATTCAGAATGGAATCAACAGTACAGGCAAGACAAATCACCGGAAAAGAACAGATCACCAAAGTATGGTATAAGAGAGCGAAGCCCTCAGAAATGCTTCAAATGTGGTAGTCAATCTCACCTAATCAGGGATTGTAAGTCGTCAACTAAATGTTTTAATTGCAATGGCGAAGGTCATATAGCGGCTCAATGCCCAATAAAACAAGAGGTTAAGAAAGTAAAAGGGGAAACCACAAATGTTGGAAATGAAGTGACAAGGAAGAGAAAAGAATCGGGGCTAATTTATAAATCCATAAAGTTGAAGAATATGTACACATCTGCATTAGTGGATACTGGGTGCGACATCAGCCTCATACGCGAAGACGTAGTGGCAGGAATGGGTAATGTTGTCCTTACGGCAGATATAAGGCAGTTGATGGGCATTGGACAGGGTAGAGTGTCAACAATAGGCTCATTTGACACAATGGTATATACGGATGATATTGGTTTTGAAGTTACATTTCACGTAGTGGACATAAATAGTATTGGGTATAAGGCAATACTGGGCAATGACATACTAAACAAGGTCGATATACTGTTTAAAGAGAAAAACTCAATTTTTTTCAATAAAAATGACGACCGTGAAAATTTTTTATCCCCATTCAAAGTCCTATGTGCAAGCGAGATAGTCGTTTCGTCCCCTGAAAAAGTTGCGGCTGATCTTCAACACTTAGACGTGAAAAATAGAGCAGTAGTTGAAGCTCTTGTAAACTCATATGAGCCGCAGCAAACCGTCGCTAGTCCAATCGAAATGAAAATTATCGTTGAGGATGACGTTCCGATTTATCAAAAGCCCCGAAGAGTGCCTTATAGTGATAGGGAGATCATTGATAAACAAGTTCAAGAATGGTTAGATGAGGGCATCATAGTCCCAAGCAACTCTTGTTATGCTGCACCAGTTGTGTTGGTCAACAAAAAAGACGGGCTAAAAAGATTTTGTTGCGACTACAGGAAAATGAACGAAAAAATCGTCAAGGATCATTTTCCAATGGCATTAATCGACGAGGTACTCGAAGGATTGCAAGGATTTCGAATCTTTAGCACTTTAGATTTGGCCAATGGTTTCTTTCACGTAACAATCGAGCCAGAATCGAGGAAGTATACTGCCTTTGTA
This sequence comes from Lordiphosa stackelbergi, assembly GCA_018904235.1. Lineage (NCBI taxonomy): Eukaryota > Metazoa > Arthropoda > Insecta > Diptera > Drosophilidae > Lordiphosa > Lordiphosa stackelbergi. The sequence continues at coordinate 2,515 of JAEIFU010003947.1, read as the reverse complement.
ACCCACGGTGGCCAATTCGAATTTACCCGTGTACCATTCGGAATTACGAACTCACCAGCCATATTTTGTAGATTCATTGCTGCGGTGCTAAGAGAGCTCATACTCAACAGAACCATTATTATTTACATGGATGACATAATAATACCATCAATGGACATCCAAGAAGGAATTGAAAAGTTGAAATTATTTTTAAAGGCCGCAAGCAGTGCTGGTCTTCGCATAAAATGGCAGAAATGTCAATTTTTAAAAGAGAAAATCCAGTTTCTTGGGTATGAGATCAATAACCAATCGATATACCCCACAAAAGAAAAAATTGAAGCAGTCCTGTCTTTTCCGGTACCAAGTACCAGGAAATCGTTGCAGCGGTTCTTAGGAATGACGTCATACCTGAGAAGATTTGTAGAAGGTTATGCAGGTTTAGCTAAGCCATTGACAGATTTGTTGAGAAACCAAGAAACAACAAGAGATTGCAAAATTAAACTAACAGAACAACAGCTTTTGTCATTCGAACAATTAAAAACGAAGCTTACTTCTCCACCGGTACTTAAAATCTATAACCCGAAAGCAAAAACGGAGGTTCACGCAGACGCTTCAAAGTTCGGATACGGAGCTGTGCTGATGCAAAGAGACTCAGAAGATCGTTGCTTACACCCAGTCGAATACTATAGCAAGAAAACTTTACCAGCCGAAGAAAACTATTGCTCCTATGAACTTGAGGTTTTGGCTATAGTTAACGCACTAAGAAAATGGCGCGTATACCTTCTCGGGATCAAATTCATAATTGTTACCGACTGTAAGGCATTCAAAATGACTATGAAAAAAGACGACGTTCCAGTCCGAGTGGCCCGCTGGACTATGTTTTTGCAGGACTTCGACTTTGAAATTCAGCACAGAGCAGGTGTTCAAATGAAACATGTAGACGCGTTAAGTCGCGTGAGGTGTCTTCTTATCGAGGATTCGTTGAAGCATAGGTTGAAGAATGCCCAAAGCTGCGACGACTGGTCTAGAGCAGTGATCAAAGTTTTAGAATCCGAACCATATGAAGACTTTTTTGTGAAAGGTGAAATTCTTTACAAAGATTTTGCAAAAGAACTCTTGGTCGTTCCAGAATCAATGGAAAGTGAGATCATAAAGATAGCTCACAAGCAAGGACACTATGGCATCGGTAAAACCATTAATTTGGTTGAACAGACATATTTCATTCCAAAAATCCAGAAAAAGGTCGAGAAGATTGTCAAGAGCTGCATAGAGTGTATCATTGTAGATGCCAAGGCTGGTCGTAAAGAAGGATTATTAACTCCCATTGATAAGGGAGAGAACCCACTTTGCACTCTCCATGTTGATCACGTAGGACCTATGACGGAAACAAAAAAGAAATATAATCACATATTTGTTGTCGTAGATGCTTTCTCAAAATTCGCTTGGCTATATCCGACTAAGTCGACAGGTTCTGACGAAGTAATAGAACGTTTGAGAAAACAAGCAGCGCTGTTTGGCAATCCTAAACGCATTATTGCTGACAAAGGCTCAGCGTTTACTTCAAACAAATTTAAGGAGTTTTGCGTAGAGGAGGGAATTCAGTTGTTACATATTGCCACAGGCGTACCGAGAGGTAATGGGCAGGTGGAACGCATGCATAAAATTGTGGTACCGATGCTAAACAAACTCTGTGCGGAACAACCTCAGAATTGGTATTCCCACGTCGATAGAGTGCAACAAGTCGTTAACAGTACTCAGCCAAGAAGCACCAAGATTGCGCCTTTTAAAATTCTCACTGGTTTGGATATGAGAACAAGTGGAAATCAGGATTTAAAACAACTCTTGGAAGATCTGGATATAAAGGATCTCCAAGCAGAAAGAGAAGCAATTAGGAAGGAGGCTAAAAACAACATCCAATCAATTCAAGCAGACAACAAAAAAACCTATAACAAAGCAAGAAAACCAGAATGGGTTTATGATGTAGGTGATCTGGTAGCAGTGAAAAGGACCCAATATGGAACGTCCATGAAGCTAAAGCAGAAATTCTTTGGACCCTACGAGATTACTCAAGTGTTAAATCATGGCCGCTATGAAGTCCAAAAAGTGGGGGATGGTGAAGGGCCCTACAGAACGACAACAGTAGCTGAATACATGAAGAATTGGGAAAGTTCATTCGAGCCGAATGAAAAGTCAGGACGGCCGATTGTAGGTTCGGGGCCAAAGGCCAGAACTCATAGCATGGGGTTAAGATCAAGAGAGCAAGAGAGGGTTAGCAGAGAGCAGAGTGAGAGAGAGGAATAAAAGAAGTAGAACAAAAGACGATGCAGATCGTCCCGAGAGAGGCCAGAGTCAGTCGCTACTCGCCGTTTGAAGAAGCCAGTTGTGTTGCGAAATATCGAAGTTGCTACGTTTAAATAAAGAAGAAGTCTAAGACGCATTTTGTTCATAAAACCATTACATACTACTATTCAACCTTAACATTAATCAACCTTATGAAACTGAATAAATATATGAGTTACTTAAACTACAACCTACA